>CM023486.1:74415411-74537910 GCA_013339685.2 Hyalomma asiaticum | reverse complement strand
GTCACGTTGCGGAACGGTTTCGAAGTCGGCTTGGCCGCGGTACATAAATGCCATGCGGAGAAACCTACTAAAGAGGTGAATATCGCTCACTAGAATCTTAACACGGGTTCTAGTGGCTATGGTACTTGGCTGCTGATCCGAAGGTTCGGGATCGAAGAGAATGTCGTATTTTAGTCGATTTTGCTTAGATTTCCCAAGGCTATTAGAATTGGTATTTTCGAGAAAAATGCGCCCCGAATCTAATCGAACGAAACTGGCTGGAATAAGAGAATGTACGTATTTTAGTCGATTTTGATTAATTTCCAAGCTAAGACTTGGTATTTTCGGAGAGACAATGCGGCCCCCGATCTAATCGAAACGAAACTGGCTGGCATAAGAGAATGTCGTATTTTAGTCGATTTTGATTACTTTCCCAAGGCTATAGACTTGGTATTTTCGAGATAAAATGCGCCCCCGATCTAATCGAACGAAACTGGCTGGAATAGAGAATGTCGTATTTTAGTCGATTTGGATTAATTTCCCAAGGCTATAGACTTGGTATTTTTCGAGAAAAATGCGCCCCCGATCTAATCGAACGAAACTGGCTGGAATAAGAGAATGTCGTATTTAGTCGATTTTGATTAATTTCCCAAGGCTATAGGACTTGGTATTTTCGAGAAAAATGCGCCCCGATCTAATCGAACGAAACTGGCTGGAATAAGAGAATGTCGTATTTTAGTCGATTTTGATTAATTTCCCAAGGCTATAGACTTGGTATTTTCGAGAAAATGCGCCCCGATCTAATCGAACGAAACTGGCTGGAATAAGAGAATGTCGTATTTTAGTCGATTTTGATTAATTTCCCAAGGCTATAGACTTGGTATTTTCGAGAAAAATGCGCCCCCGATCTATCGAACGAAACTGGCTGGAATAAGAGAATGTCGTATTTTAGTCGATTTTGATTAATTTCCCAAGGCTATAGACTTGGTATTTTCGAGAAAAATGCGCCCCCGATCTAATCGAACGAAACTGGCTGGAATAGAGAATGTCGTATTTTAGTCGATTTTGATTAATTTCCCAAGGCTATAGACTTGGTATTTTCGAGAAAAATGCGCCCCCGATGGAATCGAATCAAACTGGCTGGATAAGAGAATGTCGTATTTTAGTCGATTTTGATTAATTTCCCAAGGCTATAGACTTGGTATTTTCGAGAAAAATGCGCCCCCGATCTAATCGAATGAAACTGGCTGGAATAAGAGAATGTCGTATTTTAGTCGATTTTGATTAATTTCCCAAGGCTATAGACTTGGTATTTTCGAGAAAAATGCGCCCCCGATCTAATCGAATCAAACTGGCTGGAATAAGAGAATGTCGTATTTTAGTCGATTTTGATTAATTTCCCAAGGCTATAGACTTGGTATTTTCGAGAAAAATGCGCCCCCGATCTAATCGAACGAAACTGGCTGGAATAAGAGAATGTCGTATTTTAGTCGATTTTGATTAATTTCCCAAGGCTATAGACTTGGTATTTTCGAGAAAAATGCGCCCCCGATCTAATCGAACGAAACTGGCTGGAATAAGAGAATGTCGTATTTTAGTCGATTTTGATTAATTTCCCAAGGCTATAGACTTGGTATTTTCGAGAAAAATGCGCCCCCGATCTAATCGAACGAAACTGGCTGGAATAAGAGAATGTCGTATTTTAGTCGATTTTGATTAATTTCCCAAGGCTATAGACTTGGTATTTTCGAGAAAAATGCGCCCCCGATCTAATCGAACGAAACTGGCTGAAATAATGGAATATCGTATTTTAGTCGATTTTGATTAATTTCCCAATGCTAAAGACATGGTATTTTTGAGAAAAATGCGGGCCTGATCAAATCGAACGAAACTGGCTGGAATAAGAGAATGTCGAATTTTAGCCGATGTTGATTAAGTTCTCAAGGCTATAGACTTGGTATTTTCGAGAAAAATGCGCCCCCGATCAAATCTAACGAGACTGGTTGGAATAAGGGAATGTCGTATCTTAGTCGATTTTGATTAATTTCCCAATGGTATTTTTGAGAAAAATGCGCCACCGATCAAATCGAACGAAACTGGCTGGAATAATGAAATGTCGTATTTTAGTCGATATTGATTAATTTCCCAATGCTATAGACTTGGTATTTTTGAGAAAAATGCGCCCCCGATCGAATCGAATGAAACTGGCTGGAATAAGGGAATGTCGTATTTTAGTAGATTTTGATTAATTTCCCAATGCTATAGACTTGGTATTTTTGAGAAAAATGCGCCCCCGATCAAATCGAACTGGCTGGAATAAGAGAATGTCGTATTTTAGTCGATTTTGATGAACTAATCCAAGGCTATAGATTTATCAGAGGTATGTCTATAGCCTTGGCAAGATTTTGATTAATCTTGCCAAGGCTATAGACGTACATCTGAAAACGGTGTTTCTGGTAAGTTGTCTCGATCACGCCAAAAATAACGGTAGATACTGGCGACGGTATGGGGAATAAAACACGAGCCTCGCGGGTCCATTCAATGAACTTTTTATTGCGTCTGGAAAATGGCTTCTTTTGCCAAGGCTATATAGACTTACCTCTGGAAACGGTGTTTCTGGTAAGTTGTCTCGATCAGGCCAAAATTAGCGGTAGATACTGGCGACGGTATGGGGAATAAGACACGAGCCTCGCGGTCCCATTCAATGAACTTTTTATTGCGACTAGAAAATTGCTTCTCTTGCGAAGGCTATAGACTTACCTCTGAAAACGGTGTTTCAGGTAACTTGTCTCGATCACGACGAACGAAACTTGGTGGAATAAGGCAATGGCGTAGTTTAGTCGATTTTGATGAATTTCCCAAAGCTACAGACTTGGTATTTTCGAGAAAAATGCCCCCCCCCCCACCCCGATCAAACCGAACGAAACTGACTGGAATAAGGGAATGTCGTATTTTAGGCGATTTTGATTAATTTCCCAAGGCTATAGACTTGGTATTTTCGAGAAAAATGCGCCCCCGATCAAATCGAACGAAACTGGCTGGAATAAGAGAATGGTGTATTTTAGTCGGTTTCGAATAATTTCGCAAGGCTATAACAGACTTGGTATTTTCGAGAAAAATGCGGGCCCGATCAAATCGAACGAAACTGGCTGGAATAAGAGAATGTCGAATTTTAGCCGATGTTGATTAGTTTCTCAAGGCTATAGACTTGGTATTTTCGAGAAAAATGCGCCCCCGATCAAATCTAACGAGACTGGTTGGAATAAGGGAATGTCGTATCTTAGTCGATTTTGATTAATTTCCGAAGACTATAGACTTGGTATTTACGAGAAAAATGCGCCACCGATCAAATCGAACGAAACTGGCTGGAATAAGGGAATGTCGTATTTTAGTCGATTTTAATTAATTTCCCTATGCTATAGACTTGGTATTTTTGAGAAAAATGCGCCCCCGATCAAATCGAACGAAACTGGCTGGAATAAGAGAATATCGTATTTTAGTCGATTTTGATTAATTAATCCGAAGGCTATAGATTTATCAGAGGTATGTCTATAGCCTTGGCAAGATTTTGATTAATCTTGCCAAGGCTATACACTTACCTCTGGAAACAGTGTTTCTGGTAAGTTGTCTCGATCACGCCAAAAATAGCCGTAAATACTGGCGACTGTGTGGGGAATAAAACAACGGCCTCACGGTCCCATTCAATGAACTTTTTATTGCGACTGGAAAATGACTTCTCTTGCCAAGGCTATAGCGGTAGATACTTACGATTGTATGAGGTAAGAGACGAGCGTACGGGCGTATGCAATGAACCGTTGTCGCCACGAGAAAATGGCTTCTTTTGCCAGGGCCGTAGACTTACCTCAGAAAATTGCGTTTCGGGTAAGTTGTCTCGATTGTGGCATAAATATCGGTAGATAATGGCGATTGTATGAGAAATAAATTATTGTACTTATGGGCCGATTCAATGAATTTTTGTCGGCAAATGGCTTATGTCTCCAAGGCTATATATATATATATATATATATATATATATATATATATATATATATATATATATATATGTGTGTGTGTGTGTGTGTGTGTGTGTGTGTGTGTACGTCTGAAAACGGTGTTTCAGGTAAGTTGTCTCGATTCCGGCAGAACTAGCAGTAGGTACTGACGATTGTGTGAGGAATAAAGCTGGAGCCTTATGGGCCCATTCGAAGGATATTTTGTCGTCCACGGAAAATGTCTTCATTGCCAAGGCTACAGACGTACGTCAGAAAAGGGCATTCCGGGTAAGTTGCGTCGACCACGGCATAAATAGTGGTAGATAGTGACGATTGCATGACGAATAGCTCAACAAGCCAAAGTGTCAAGCGCCGTTTAAGGAGACTACTATTTTGAAACAGAGCCGCGACTCCAACTCGAGAGAATTAGGGGAAGCTTATTTTATGCAGTCGTTGGGATTTCAGTGCATCAGTATACGTCCTTGTCACTGTAAATCAGCCCATCAGTGTAATTTTGTTCAGCTCTGTATTTTGCTTTTAGTATTCTGTCCCATGATTACGGTCTGCTAAAGTTTGTGGTGCTGTGCATGATATACATACGCACTGCTCAATATAAGGAGTGGCGTATCAGCTCGCACACGACAGGAAAGTACGGAGCGTTGGGAGAGGCCTTCGTCCAGCACAAGGGCTGGCACGCATGGATGCCAGAAGGCGGGAGCAGCGAAGGCTACTCGCCGAGTTGATGACGTCACACCGAGGTGATGTGTGGCCGCATCGCGATGACCTCGCGGGTCTATAGGATAGTCGACCACCGGATCATCAGTCTTTTGATCGTCGTCGTCGTCGTCGTCATCATCATCATTATCATCCTCAAGTGGACATAAGATAGGTTGATGATCATGATGCAATAAAATTGTCCGTTGAGGTTATCGCCTTGTCTTCCCTTTTTTCTTGTGTGTAGTTCTGCGTTATAAATGTATGTCACATGAAGAACTTGAGTATTAGACGCTGATCGGCTTACTGCCAGTTGTGTACAAGGTATTTACGGAGGTAATCACTAATAAAATTTCTGCTGCTTTAGATCTCGGTCAACGTAATAAATACTGATGGTGCTTCACGTGTCAAAACCAGCTATGATCTTGAGGCATGGCCCGCAGTGGAGGTGTCTGGAGTAATATTGACCAGCTTTGGTTCTTTTAACTGCACCTAACTCTCAGTACACCTGCGTTTTTTTTTTTTCACTTCGCCCCAATCGAAATGCGGTCCCCGTGGGCGGGATTCGATCCTGCAACTTCGAGATTCTCGAGCCAACAACCTAGCCTATAAGCTATACCAAGCACGGTTCGGTAAAGGCTTTTAAACAACAGAACATGTTCACGTGATAAACCAGGTGATATGGAAATGGGCGAAGTATAACAAATCCGTATATATAGCATTCAAAGGATACCGGAAGGCATTCGACTCTGTTGAAACTTCAGCAGTCATGCAGGCATTGCAGAATCGGGCCGTAGGCGGGCACTACGTAAAGATACTAGAACGTACCTACAATGTATTAAAGTATAATAAGAAAAGATGTAAGACAATGCAATACAAAACCTCCAAAATGCTGTCCATAGCACGTTTACACGAGGTGTTTAGAACACTGTAGCACCCAGTAACCTATTATTTGTGGATGACATTGTCTTGCCAAGTAACTCTATAGGGACGAATTGGAGAGAGATTACAGAACTCGCGTACGAGCAACGCCATATTAATCGAACCAGATTGTTTTGCCATGGCCTTCATTACAGCCCCACGTGCATGAAATGAATGGTACAGGGTAAGCGTACATCCGAATATATGTACTTCGTGAAGCACGGCTTCACTAGCGACTACAACGTGAAGCACGGCTTCACTAGCGACTATAACAGCGTGCAGTCTTTACAGTTCGTGCGCAAAAAAAATAAAAAAAAAACCTGCTCGCTTGTACGAATTAAGCGGCGAGCACGACGTCACTTCGCCGTACAATGTCCGTATATATCCATCCGAGCGGCAACTACTGTCGCCTGCCGGCGCCCTTTGGAATCACCCAGACCTTCCTCGAGCTGAGCGCCTTATGTATGGTCCTTAGTAAGGGCGACCGCGAGCTGCCGCAGTCGCCTCGGAAGTCGTCGAAGGCCAGGTCCCAGACGGCGACGCATAGTCCCGGCGTGCCCATGTCCCTACGCATGCGCGACAGCTTGAGCGGCAACGAATGGACGCCCTCGTAGGCGACCCAGTCGCGGGAGCGCACCGCGTAGCTGCACATGCCCTCGGGGTCGACGCTATCGCGCAGCAAGTACTGGCACACAAGAGGGTACTCGAGCACGCCTCGAGCCTGGCTGTCGCCGGCGGCTGGACCCGCTCTGCTGGCAGCGCTGCCCACGTGGAAGGCGCCCGAGGAACGCAACGTCCACCGGTGGGCCATGAGCGACACGCTGAAGCATAGCCGTTGCCGGTGCTCGCGAGGCACTTCGAACTTGAGCATGCGCATCACGGCACGCATGGTAGGGCCCTTCCTGCGCAGAGGAAAGAAAAGGGTTGAATTAAGTGAAATGCGGGGCTTCTGATCATAATATTAAGTGTGCTTCGCTGCGTGATAGGTCCTCGACAAGGAGAGGAATTTCGGTCCGGCCTGCGCAGTAACCGTCTCGCGATTAAAGACAGAACGAAGTACTCACGGTGGAAGGCGAGTGAAAGAAGAGACAGAAAAGGGGTAGGGGGCTAGAAAGGCAACAAGTGACGAAATAGAGATGGAGCACGTGCACACACCGCTGTTCACAGCATTAGGCTTATGAGCAGAGTCATATGAGAGATGTGGACGAGAAGAGTTCTTGTAGCCTCAGTGGCGTCTATATAGGAAGAATAGTGAGAGGAAAATGTTGGGGCGGTATGATTGGAAGGCACCAAGAGAGAACAGCATTGTCTCTGGTCAGGGAGGTGGTGGGGACAGCCCGCCTACAGGCACCTGATGCCCAAGGAAGTACAGGACATGTGCACCATTATTCGTTCTATTTTCACTGGATGCTGAAACAAAAGAACATTCATGCCGTGTGTGGCATCTCACTCTGGATTTCGGAGCCTCCTTCCGGCGCCGGTTGGTCATTCCAAAACGATTTAACTATAGTTGTTACTCTTCGTTTAACAAAAAAAGCCAGCAAGTGGCATATATACCATGGATACACACCCCACTGAAATTTCTCTCTGCTGAAGGATTGCGTAAGACCTCGACTACCCTTAAGCTTCGCCTTTAGGAGTCGAACGCGATAGCGTCAATGGGCCCCGTTTCTTGACAAAATTACGTTTCCTCGTACATTCTGCAAGTACACTCCGAGCTATCAAGCCTTTAGACGTTTAGTTAAGTACTAGATGAACGTTTTCCTGGCAGATTTTACTTCAATAAATTTAATTTTGTTCACTAATACACCTGCGCCGTGGCGGAGAGATTGCGTGGTCCGGTGCTTCGGGAAACCGCGGTAGCTTAGAATGACTATTTCCGCCCAGGAAACCTACTCCGACACCACCGCCAGCGCCATATTGGCTGCGACATGAGCTCCTATGCGATATCGGGCTAATATATGATTAAACGACCCTTGACGACGCCCTCCTGCCAATCGCCCAATTCACGCCCACTCCTCCAAAAGAGATGCCTGGCTGCGCCGCTGCTTTTTAATAGCGAGCCAGGCGCAGTATTTCCCTTGGTTGTACGGGTACGTATACAAAAATAATGTATTTCAATGAAACTCCGTTGCAATGAGCAACGACTACCATTCACTGCTCGGCGGGATTTGCTATATATGACTGCTCCCGACATGGCTTCAAGCAGGATGCCATAATGCTGCATTCACTGCAATGCAGACCCTACAATTTACCCTGCTGCCGCTTTGAGCACGTCACGCTTTCTAAGTCCTTCCGTGCACCCTGTATAAATCCTGCAACGTTTCAACCGCGATTACCGATTATCGAGACCAGGTATTGCACGCACTGCGGAGATTCTGGTACAGCGATATTAAACCATTAGCGCGTTATCGCAGAGTCGTACAGCACATAAATGGATCAATCTGGCGCGCCTTCTGAGTGACCGAGCATTAAATTTGGTTCCTTGTGATACCAGCACGATTGAGTGAATCGGGAAGCGTGTTGCCCCTTCACTTGTGTCCGCGCCTGCATGTTTTTCTTTTCTAAGATGAACCAATATCGTATGTGTAATGAGAGGAGCAAGCGAAGTGTACGCAACCCAGGCGCTTTGTTCTTGGATCGGCCAGCCGTGGAGTTTGCAGATGGCGCGGTGTACGGGCTGGGGCACTGCGCGTATTTCTCGCTGGCATCGTGGAAGCCGTGCGTGGTTGCCAGCAGGAAGTCGGCCTGGTCCGCTATTCCTGGCAGGTGATATCCGCGGTGGCGATAGTCCTCCTGGCCAAGGAAAATCAGCGTCAGCTGTATGGCTGAGCAAAATAATGAACAGGACCGGAGCCTAGCAACGTTTGTATACCGCATGTGTACGTCTACCTCAATAGGTCAGTGATGGATTAACAATTTCGCGCACCGAAGTTTCCTTAATTTCTCTCGTGCCTGCGCACTTGTGCACTCAGCACCATCTGCCGTCGCTGATCGAGCAGGTGCTACTGTTTCGATGACAGCTGATGGAAAAGTCATGGCAAGCGAACGCCGGCGGCATGCACACTTGAGAACGGGCCTACCACTTTCACAGTTTTAAGGGCAGAATTATGGGGATGGGCAGGAAGGGAATACAGACAAGTTTTACCACTGTGAAATATAGCACCAACAAAGACTAGTTCTAGTTTCTAGTTCTATCCAATCTCTTTCGTTGTCCCCCTTTCCATGTGAACCGACACCCCTCAACGCGAAATGCCAACCCGAAGATTCTCGTGGTTTTGGAGCGTAAAGCGCCAATAAATGAAAACATGCGTCGGTCACTTGAAAATGGAGAGACTTCCTGTGTTACGTACGTGAAAACGACGCCGGTGGTATGTATAAGGCGTTTGTAAACATAAATGTCTGGTTGCACGAAATCCCCCAAGGGAACAGCTTGTTGAGAACCATTGCTTTATCAGCGATTTCGCATATGTCGTAACCTTTCCCGTGTAAAATTATCGTAGTTGCTCAAACAATACAGAAGCTATATGAAATCAACTTCGATTCGATGCTTCGGTGCGCGTAAAATCACGTGTTCAGAATAGGTACGCAACTCTTTATTACGGTTCCTGTAATACGCGCCGTAGGTTGAGCTCATTGTCTTGTCAGATTATTTTCTTTTTAAAGGTAAAGATGTTATCTACAACAAGGAGAAAATAGTGTTTAATGAAAGGAAAAGAGGAGAGGTCGGCCTCTCCAACACATATTTACAACTTATGGGGTACATTCTGTCCCCACACAGCATTTGTCATATCGCGGGTTTGCGTTTCCTTTCTGGAAAGCTTGTCGTTTACTGCTCTGCTGTCGAAATTAAGACGCTATGCCACGCTGCTCATCCACACGCACACAGTTCCTTATCTTTGGGTACTGGACACGGGCTGCTAAAGAAAATGAACGTGTGAGATAGCTGACAGACATCTTATGTGGGTAGGATGAACTCAAGAGCGTTCAAGCTTATTTTCAGAGTGCGTGGCAAACCAGCACCTTAGGCGTAGACATAGGTACCGTGAGGGCTCTTGCCAACGAAAGAGGCATCCCCACCTGGTAAGGCACGCCGACGGTGATGATATAGCGAAGTCCGAATCGTTCACGCAGCGTCTCGACCAACATAAGGAAGTTCTGCTTGTCGGCCTGAGAGCCGCAGTGTCCGCCGGGCTGATGCCAGTCCAGGTGCAGCCCGTCGAAGCCCCGGTTGACGAGCCACCAGTACGCCTTGTCGGCGAACGCTCGCGTCCTGTTCATGTTGCCGGCCATACTGGAAAACTGGAAGGTGTCACGCTCGTCCGGCCCGCCGCCCAGGGACAACAGCACTTTCAAGTGTGGATAGACGCCCTTGAGCTCGGCAGCCTGCCGGAAACCCTGCGACCAAGAGAACGGAGTGTCGAAGCTGAAAATTACTCAGTGCTACGTTCCATTTTCAACATTGTATGTCCCGTACCAGATCAGGATTCTGGCGCATTAAACAGGAGCAGTTCGTATATACATGACCTGCCGAGTGCACTCCTGTATATCCACACGTGACAGCGCCTACATGCGTCATGGCCCTAACCAATGTAGCTGTTCAACAAGTTTCCCCGAATTCTAAATCTCAGGAAATCAACCGAGAATTTGTGGCTGAACCTTGGTGCTCGTCCTCCGATGCCTTTTCTCAATTTTTTTTAAAGCTACCCTCGCCTACCTCGTAGCCAATTGCTATTCTTAGCAGAGAGGGCGAACCACTCCTGCATCATCATCATCATCATCATCATCATCATCATCATCTACCGAAGTACGAAGGTACCCCGAGGCGATATCGAAGTGCATGTTGTTTGCTAAAAAACAAACGATCGCTGTTCTTACAGTGGTCCTCCTTGCTAGGAACAGCGACTGGCTGTTCTTAGTAAAGAGGGACAGCTGCGTTATCGCCATCAGAATAATCTATCACCGTATCACTTGAAGGACGAAGGTTACCTGAAGTCATACTGAAGTGCACGTCTCGCGCAAAGTGACACCATCAACACTTTCAGAAATTTACTTTGTTGTTGACCTATGTGTCTGTTGTCACTCACGAAAGCTCTATATCTATGCATGCGCCGTCTACGCTGTAAGACAAAGAGAGCTGTCCATCCCCGTTTTTTCTCGGCGTTATTACATATTCTCCCTTTTATAGTGTCCACTACAACGCCGCTGCCCTTGCCTGGTACGTCTCGTCGACCGTGGGGTCCTTGCTGTAGATGGAGCCGTCGGCCGTGACTCCGGCCGCGTGGTAGATGAGGTGGGTGCAGAAGGCACCCGGCACGTCCACGACGCGGTAGTGCAGCTTGGGAAAGCGCAGAAACACGTCGTGCTGGTACACGCAGAATATGGGGTTTGTGCTCACGACCTTGGTGCGGTACGGCACGAAGTCCTCCGTGTCCAAGGGAGGCGGCGCTGCGAGCTCGGTGCTGCCGCCCACCAGGGGATGGAAGTCCTTGCAGGTGGTCGTGTCGAAGCCACGTTGGATGCTGATGCCGAGGCTGTCGTCCGGGAAAAATTGCCCCTTCTTATGCATGCCTGTCAAAAAGAAAAAGCGGTGCACATCGTCGGAGGGGGCGATTTCTTAATTTTACCACGTATGACAAAGCGCGATTACCCTTAAAACTAGTAACGTCACCGTTTATGTACCGTGCACAGCATGCAGCTTGCAACAAAAATGCACAAAACGAAAAAGGTCTACCGACAGTAGTGCACTAACTAAGCTCTCTTGTCTTCGACTACCGCGCGCTATACCGTAGTTAGTTGCATAATGAATGCCGTGAGATAATAACGCATGCAAACACACGAACCAATTTGCCTCTACATATACTTATAACGCTTAATATATCGCTGCATTTCGTGATAATGGGCATCCTGTTACACCGACACGTGGAATCTTGAAAGTGCGAAACGCCTTTTGCTTTGGCTAAAGTGATACCTAAAAATGTCCTTATGTCTTAGGTATAATAAGACAAGATTATTACTGAGTGAAACAAAATTCCTTGTTTTGTGTACTGAAGTTTCGCCGCAGGATAACACGTTCTCAAAATTGTCTGCATGGAAATTTGCTGCCCTTTAAGCATTGCAGTCCTCCAAAATAATAATAATAATAATAATCTGGGTCATAGTGGACGCACGTAAGATTTCTTGAACTGAACTTAGCAGGGGGTTGACCACACGTATTTCAGTGTAGCTGACTTTAGCTAGCCAAGCCTTCCTACTGAGTCCGATAATGTAGCACGTCCTAGAGACCGATTTGTTAATAATAATGGAGGTAACTTTTGCGTTAGCTAGCTTTCTAAAAGATAATGCAAAGACAACTGCATATAAACATGTAGAGGGTATGCTTGGGAACGTTACATAACGTACTTTTTGCGCTGTGATCATTTATCTTGCCGACATGAGCGCAATGGTTCGAGCATAAATCGTTGTCTTCAGGCTGGCGACCTCATGCATTCTTCTAGTTTTATTCAAAGCCAAGCAGTTTTTCTAAATATGTAAACGCAATTACATGCATAATCTTTGCTAATTTTACCTTGAGCGGAATATACAATTCGAAGTGACTAACTTCTTAAACTCGCAATACTGTTTTAAGCCGGAAGGAATGAGCTTTTGCAAAGGCATAACCAGACCATCACTCGCATGCTGACTGAATCGTAATGCTTGCAGATCCCGTACACACTACGCCGGTGCTTTCGCTATGTAGTATTTTTTGTGGGCAACTATGTCCACACGGGGGGATTTGTCTTATAACCTTCATATGCATACACTGATGTAGCACTTGTGTATAGTTTGAGGAAGCCGAGACCAGAAATTTTGTATAATGAGCTGTTCTTTATAACCCGTTTCTTCCGAATGCACACCTAGATTAATGGAAGACTGCTCCACTGGAATTATACCAACCAAAATTTCACTTTTCTGGGGACTCACCCAGATTGACAGGCCGATCAAAGTCAAAGAGAAATTGAGTGAGTGGACTCATTAGTGTGACTGCCGACCTATTTCAAAGACACTTGAATAAAGTTGTTCTCTCTCTCTCTCTCTCTCAAAGACACTTGTAAGCTTTGCATAAACAGGACACGAGAAATTGAACCAGAAATTTTTCACGAAATGTCAAATCCTGTACTCACAAACGTCCTCAACACGGACAAGGTTCTTTTCTACACAGGAAACACTGTGGTATTTCCATACTGCATTACAGTATACCTGCGGCCATGGTTCCTGCCTTGTAGTAGATCACGCACAGGGGTAACAGTAGGAACACCGTCATCACAGCCACGAACGTCGTGAAGAGGTTGGTGGTGTTGCGGCGTGCGAACGACACCAGCTGGTCTCTCCAGGACCGGACAGTTGGCCGGACATCGTGGAGTCGTGGTCGGAACCGCAGCTGTTCCCGCAGAGTGCCGGCCAGACTCGCTAGTCTCGCCGGATAGCCTTCGCCCTGCCCAGTACTCGGCTGCTGCAATATGTTTTGAGACGGGACAAATGGAATCTACGGCAGTTTGACAAGACTTGATACTGGGCAAGATTCGGGGAGTTCTTACGAAAGCTCACGAGGCGAGTCAGTAGATTCGCGGAAGGAAGACATCGTCATAGGCGCTATTGGAAATTTGTGCTGAGATAATGTAGATGGATTGCGGGGTGTATGAAATAGGTGCACGCTACGAAAATATTTGTACCATTTGGGTCGTTTCATCGTGCATTCAAGCAACAATTAGGGGCTGTCTGCCGAACCACTTTTTCTAATGCTGCAGGATACCAAATACTTTCCTGTCAGAAAGGAACGCATTCTCGCAGTCCATCACCGATATGCGATGTGTAGTTTATGGTATCACCAATCCACTGGGCACATAGCGAAAGGAAATGCGCGCACGAAACATAATGATTATCTTTTGGTGAAAAGTGGTCCTCTCAGCGTGAAAGTTCTTGCTCATTGAGTGCACACGAACGTCTATACAGTTGAATTCATTCATTCCTGCGCATATCAGGGTCGTGCAATACGTCACTCAATGCCTTCAAAAAGCTCCACGGGGTCGCGCATGCACGGCGCTTACACCAATGCTGTGAACGAGGCGCGAGCACTCGCATAACTTCAACGATCAATAAAAGCTTTCTTTTCAGAATAAATACCTCCTGCCGAATTATCTTTGACGCACCGCGGTTTACACGGACTGTAACAGTTTGTGTCGGACAACCTGGGAGTGCCTTTGCTCGTAAAGTGTATTTACTGAATGGGACACTGCGGCCGGATTCGCTCAGTGAAACGCTCCTTCGCGTCGCCTTCACAACAATGGCATCCGTCATAATATAGCGCATTACGGCGGCTCTTTCTTCAAAAACTGGACGCCGGCCAAATTACGAGCGTTGCCGTGTACTGTGCGTTGTCAGTGCACGTTAAAGAACCCCAAGTGGTCTAAATTTCCGGAGCCCTCCACTACGGCCTTTCTCTATCTCTTTCAGTCCCTTTCCCCCTCCCCCACGAACGCTTAGCCGTGCTCCCTACATGGGCTGCAGAAATTAGGCGTCCTTTCCTAACCGAACCACAATCATCATCATCATCATCATAACCACCGGCGTGACATTATTAACGCGACAGCGTTGAAGATTTCGTCTATGCGTTGGCAGCGCTGTCCGTGAGAGAGAAATTTCGATGAATGCAAAGAATAAAAACAGCTCAGTGGGAACTGGCAGCACGATGGCACCCACCACCTCCCAGATCTAATTCAACCGAGTGTCGTAGACACAAGGCAACGAGCCATGTGACAAGTAGGTTAATGGGTGCCTATGTACTTTCGAGATGTGCACGCAAACGGAGCACGGAAACTCGATCGCGTTCCACTCTTAAAGGTTAAGTCTAAGCATCCTTCGTCTCTTCAGGGGAAACTACGTAAGCAAACACTAGTATTTACGGTGACGTTGGGGAGCGTTTTACGGCTGCGTGAATCAGACCTAAATCTGGCGTGCAACAGGAGTGTCAGCGACCTGCCGAATAATGGCCCAGCGTGCAATATAGTCTCCTTCGCAGAAGTGCTTTTCAACCCTTACGTCGGCGGAGTCATCCAGCTGGCTATCCAGCTCCATGATGCGCCGTCGCGGTGGATCGTCGCTGCCCAGCGTGGCCACCGTAGTGAACTGGGTGTCGGTGGTGGTGGGCTGGGAGCAGAGGGCGTCGTCGGCGTCCCTGCCGCGGCTGCGGCTAGAGTCCGAGCTGCCGTCGAAGTCGTAGAGGTCGGTCTCGGCCACCGTGGTCGTGTCGACGTACGAACTCTCCTTTTGCGGCCTAGAGCGTGAGGGCCTCGGCAGCATTCTATGGTGCGTCCTCGGCATTTTCAGGGACAGAGGTTCTCGACTAGAGCTCCCTGGAACGGCACGTTGAACCCTGGCACTGGGCGATTGCGTCCTCTTCTTCTTAATGCTCGTGCGCTCATGCGCGCGTGCTCTCGAGAATGTTGACGATGATGATGAATGCGCGAGAACGTAGATGAAATGGCCAGGAAACGGGCAGCGTAGGCAAAATACATTGAATGAACGCACTTGCGAACACACAAATGCAATGAGTGTAACGGGAAAGACCGGAAAAGAAGGCTCTAAGAGTTTGTACGTTGTAAGGAATTGATAAACCAACCCAACGAGATAAATAAACGAACTTGGACCGTGGAAGCAACTATGTCGACTAAGTCGTGTTGTAATATTACTATACAGTCTCCTGGGCGTAACTTATTGCGGATTCTCCGGAACGTAGCCAGACAGGGAGTCCTGAAGGCGGCTGAAAAATTGGGCTGCAGTATTCTCAACGATGTTTTCGTCAGGGATGAGCACTGACGACGAGTCAACAAGTCAGTAAGATATGGTCCATTACAGAAAAGAACATAGTGTATAGAAGCGCCAGAACGGAAACGGAATCCGCAGATTATTTTATTGTTTCTTTTTTTAAGCGCTGTCTGCTCGACGGCCGCCTCCGTTGATAATATTAGAATATTATTTCGCAGAGGAGCCATTCGAATGAGCACACGCCTATGGGCTGTTTTAAGTAGCGTTAAATTTCTGGCGAACACTGTTGATTCAGTTTGCTGGCAGTACGCCCCGTTAGCAATCGGACGTATTTGTTTGCAAACCAGAAAGGTTGATAACGAAATTTTACTTGAAAACCTATTAAAGAAAGCGGAGCGTGATATTCATCAACGCCTACGACAAATTCGTCATCATTTGAATCATCATAACGGCCAGCACTGGCATATTGAAACAAATGTACATGTCCTTGAGCCGCGGCGAAACGAAAGCAGTATATTCGTGGACCACGGCTAATGCCGACTTTCTCTTTGTACGATAAATTAAAAGAGCCTGTCCGCTGCGGTGGTAGAATAGTTATGGGGCTCTGCTGCTGACCCAAAGGACGCGGGTTCGACCCCGGCCGCGGCGATCGCGTTTTCCGTGAAAGCGAAAATGCTGGAGGACGTGCATAGCGTACGTTTTCAGCGCACGTTAAAGAATCAGTCAAAATTTCGTGAACCTTCCACTATACGGCGTGCTTCATATCATATCGTGGTATCGGCACGTAAAATCCTACCAATTATTATTAAATTAAAGAACTCTCGTGCAGAATTATTGACAGTGGAGTGTTCGTGTGACCTACGTTTGATTTTGCGGCACCAATCTAGCGTACTGTAGAACAGATGGTTCTACACGGTGCTTTTTTTTTTTTTCGGCAATAGATATTTCTATTAAACGCAATAAATGGACCCTTCCCCCGTCAAGAAAATGGAGGGTGAACGAAACTTGTCGCAAGTACACCCTAGCTACTGATGTCCTTCGATTCTTTGCAGTTCCGTGAGTTTCCAATGATTTTTGCACACTTGCTGAATTCATTCACATGTGGATCCTACCCGCATGCATATCCAAAACGGGTATATGAGTCACACGTGGCCCTTCTTTCTTTCTTTCTTTCTTTCTTTCTTTCTTTCTTTCTTTCTTTCTTTCTTTCTTTCTTTCTTTCTTTCTTTCTTTCTTTCTTTCTTCTTTCTTTCTTTCTGTCGGTTAATCCTTCAACTTTCTCACGTCGTGTCGTGACAGGAAAGAGCTCCTGCGGCTCTCGCCGCTGCAAGACCGAAATGTTCCGATCTCCTACATCCGGCAGGCAGCGCGAGCAATCATATGCGAAATGGTAGTCGTGCGCGCCTTCTAACAATCGCATTATTTACACACAGCGAAAGTGTGGGAACATGGCAAGGACCATCAGCGCCAGGCGTTTCTGAAGTGGCAGCTGCCTCCTAATCCTGACTGCACGCTATATGTAATCTTCGACAGACAATCGAACGTCCGGATACGGCCGAGATAAGGTATCGCGAAACTGACGTCATCTTGCTGTAATGCATACTTTCATACAGCAACGTCGCCTCGTTTCGGAACGGCTTACTGATTGGCAACGGACATGCTTCCTCTGCCTAAGGCGCCGCTCAAGACTCGGTTGGAGAAGGGGAGGGGGGAGAGGGGAAGGGCAATTTGCTTGGTATTTATGGCCGGTTTCGACAGGATTAAGTAGCGAATGCGCAACACCCAGACGACACCGGTCATTCTGTACGCAATTACAGAGAGACGCCGGGTACCGCAGTTACCGGATATCGCTGCCGGTGGACTTTCTATGGGCCGCTTGGCCTGCAATAAATTTCACTGGCGCGTCGTTGCTGATCCACGCAGCGGCGCCTTTGCAAATACCTTTGCACCTCGTGTCTAAAAACGTGCAGCGCTACGGATATTGTAGAACGGGAGTCACACAGCTAGTGAGCAACTGTGGCGTATTATAGCACGTACGCTGAGACAGGAATCGAGCCCGTTTTTAAATTATAGTAATTTTACTGGCGTATCCTTAGAAGCGGCGTTCTACTATCAGCTACTAGCAGCAGATGCAACCAGTCGCTCGAGTCTTATACGAACAGCTTCTTTCTAAAACGTTATTCGTATGAACAATGAAGAGACTTGTAAAACATTATTGCCTGAACGAAAACGGAACGAGTGTACGGTACGTGTGCAGGGAGGTAGACAGCATATGCTAAGTTGAAACCACCACTGTGATGCTCTAATGAACCCGGCAGACAATGGGGCCAAGTAAAGCATGCTAGATTCATTCGGTTATGTCTTTACAGGTAAACGAGCCGTTGATTCATTCCCTTTCGTTATCACTGTGGTGATAAAGACTCCTCGCATTTCTCTCGCAACAACGTTTAAAGGTATTTCGATCCGTCGAAAATAATACAACACTGCTATACATCTTGAAGCTCTTGGTGCTCCTTGTGCCTGTTTTTCTCATGGTTCTTTTTTTTTTGTTAATATTTTGCAGACATCCTTAATGCGGTCATCTACATTTTCATCCCTGGCACCAGTTCAAAGCGGCATGCCTGCTCTTCTTAAGAATGAACAAAAATACCACAGTCTCGTTACGAGCGAACCTAACTGTTCTGAAGCAAATGGTTAAGAGGTATCGAACTCACTGTTTAGCCTTATTCTCCTAGCCTCTAAAGGGCATGAGATCCAGCTATTTCTTTCGCCTTCCGCAGACAGGGCACACACAAAGCGGCAGAGTGCACGCTTGCCAGAGCAGCATAAACATGATGTCTTTCATTTCAGCACCAGTACACAAGTCGGCTCGAGTGACACCTGCTGTTGTCTGCACATCACTGCACGTATTTACGTGCAGCTTGGTATAAGATGTCCGCCCGCCTCGTCTGTGCATATGGGCTCTACGCGTGCCTCCGCAATCCACCAGAGGCGATGGAAAATACTTCCGCCTTTCACGCCGACGTTTGTTGAGATGTCGCGATCGCGTGTCTCCGTCAAGGAGAATCGCGCGCTGCTCGGTCACAATAATGGCGACTACAGGTCAAGCAACTTTCTCGTCTTCATTTTTATCCCTTCGAGGTATAGAGGCCTTAGACTGCGCGTCGCGATTCGCTGCTTGGGGACTCGTAACTTATTAGATTTAGCGTCGGCCAACCGGTTGCTCGTTTGCCCGTTTTCGATTGCGACTTCCCATCCCCCTCCCCTGTCCTTATTATTCCCTGCATTTCTCACTATAGGTGTACTATTCAAGTTGCAGGAAACATGCATCGGGGCACTTTCGAGTCTGTTATGTCTAGCCTGTAAGGACCCTGTATATAATGGCATCCTAATGTCTATAATCGTTATTTCTTAGAACTATTTTTTTCTCTTCTTTCTCGCTCGCAGCAGAATCGCTAGCTATACTCTGTTTCAGCAGTTCCGTGCACCAGAGCCAAGACTACGCGGTCATTGAGTGCGAATCCTTGAGAAGCGAGATGCTGTGTCAGTGTTCGGAGATGCTCCTGCCGCTTCCACATGCACCGCTCGCTGCTGGCGACGACAGGGCGTGGAAGGGCACATTTAAGATGTGTTCGCGCTATTGGTTGGTCGGAGATGCCTGTAGCTTTCACACTTATGTACGAAACTACCCAGAAAAAAATGTAAAGATGGACCTACTGCGTCATGCTGAAGTTCCACTTACCTCCAGTAATTTCTCCTCTATCTACGGGTTTCTCCCAAGCATAGCGGGCACGTTCTCGAAGAATTGAACAGGTACCTCGCCTAAAGAGAAGAGTGTTTTGTCGAGTGCAAAGTTCTGACACGCCACGACTCAACATCGAATACGTTTTATGTGTATGTGGGTATAGTAAGCTGCGCTCTGTAGAGTTTCTGACGTACCAATGTAGTGAGCACGTGAGCTATGCATAAAAGAAGCCTTATTGCTTTTGCCCGTGAAGAAACGTCATCATGTGATTGCAGGTTGTGACCGACCGTTTATGAGCACAACGGCCCCAACACGTAATCACTACGCTCGCTACAGTGGCACTACAGATCCGCAATCACCATCCATAAAACCTTGCAAATTCCAGCGTCTTAACACCATAAGCTCGAAAAAACTGACTAAATTGAGAAAATTTTAACATAGTAGCCCTAGCACCCCTAACAGGGAAGAGCAATGTTTCAATCGTATGTATCTCATAAAAATTGAGCCTTAATTAATTATAGAGCTAAATTATTCGTAAGTTCTTCATGACCAAAGATAAAACCGATCAAGCTCTCTCTCTCTCTCTCTCTCTCTCTCTCTCTCTCTCTCTCTCTCTCTCTTTGTCATAATGTAGAATAATATCTGGTCTTTCGTGATGTTGAACTCTTGTTCGGAAGCAGCATGCCAGCTTAACAACAGCGCGTTATCGTTGACGCGGAGCAAACATAAATAATCCTCGCAGTCACCAAAAACAACAGAAAAACGAAACAATACATAGCGGAAAATTAAACGCGGTGGGCCAGGTTGTGCGGAGGATCGATGAAGACGTCTCCCGCTATCTCAATTACACCTCGATTAGATCCACTGGGTGACTAGTTAAGGCCCGACGACGTCCAGTTAGAGTAACATATCACAGTGCGAAGATGCTTCTGCAGCTGTAGAGTGCCAATCTGCTCGTAGCCAGGCGTGACCGTAATTTGCCGAGTAACAAGTGAGCTCCAGGATGCCTGCCCATTCTGGGGGTGTGGCAGGTCTCGACATCTGAGTTGTCCCACAGGAATGATATTCGTCTGCGGGCGGTTGCACGCTCTAGCGTGTAGGAAAATTCGGGCTGCAATTTCGCATACGGCCTCAGGCAAGATGCAGTAGCAATGCAGCAGCAATAGACTAGACAGCTTCGCTAGTCTTGAAGCTGTGCATGATAGCTGGTGCGCTTTTCGTAGGGAGACATGCATGCGGGAATAGACAATGTTGATCTGTGATTGGCCAAGCATTCTAGAAGAAGCTGTCCTTCGCTTCTGTGCGCACAGGGGCGCTGCGCCCTCGCTGTTCTCACGCGTTGCCCACTGTCCACGAGATGCTGGCTTTCTCACGTAGTTAAGTCGTTCGGTGGCGAAGCCTAATTTGCGCGCTAGATTACGCCACGACAGCAGTTTGCATAAGTGGGCGCTCACGTTTATCGGGTCAGATAATCGACAGAAAACGCGAATAGAGCCCTGTCTGCATCCTTAATACCAATAGCGAATTCTTCCTGAGTAGGATGTGCGCATCAAACAGATTATTTGAAGAATATCAAATAGCGTCTTATTTCGGAATGAAGTATATGAATTTGAACACTTTGTTGAACCATAAGTGCCTACGAATCATATTTAGTCGAAATTTTTTTCAAAGGCCTTCCGATTTATGCTTGGCGTCAGTTCCGTACGCGACGTGCTCAATGCTCATGGTGGCCCGAAATATGACGTTTACATATTGATATGATATTTGGAGACGTTGGAACAAATACTAGCGAGTGTGGCAAGCATCCACCCACATAGGTCGTCGGGTTATATTATTGCTGCTTTGACAGATCGTAGGAAATCGAAAATGCATGAGCCTCAATACTATATATAGGTGAGTAAAATTAACATATCATTAACTTAGTTTTGCACTCATTACGTCAGTTTACGATACACGACAGCAACGCCGTAATTGCGAGCATACCCGTATGCTTTCGGCACAAGTGGAATAATGGCCGCAAGATCGAACAGAAGCGGCACCTAGCGGCGAACGGACGAAGCTCCAAAGTGTGGATGGTCCATTGCGAGGTCTGCTAGCCACTGCGGTTTATATGCCCGTGTACGTCATGCTTATCCTCCAGGACGTTTGTTCCTCCGAGTCAGTGCTGTGTTCAATGCTGGCATGGATTCTAATTCAAGCATAGAGAAGTACTTGGCCTTGCGCTGCAGTGTTTATACTTTCTTAAGATCTCTGGGAGCGGGCTATTTCATAGTCGCATCCTCGATTCGGCGCAATTATTTCAGTTTAGCTGCCGCCTTATGCTTCAAGCATACGGAAAAGTACGCTTGATATCGCTTTGAACAACTTAAGCGGGAAACCGAGGTGTAAGTGCAAGTCTTAGCGATCTCATCCTACGACATCTGGTTGTTCTGTGATAACGCAAACGAGATGGCGCGAAAATCAGTCGGCGGTAGACAAAAAGTAATGATCTGGCACATGCACTTAAACGTCACAACGCACTTGTTCTTTGGCGTAATAGTGCTTAAGAGTTACTTTTAGTGTACATATTTTTGTACTACCTCGGAGGAACTTGTCACCTCACAAGTGAATTCTGGTGGTTAGGTACTTGAATTGTACGCTAAAGAAGATTAAATAGGGTGCGGCACGAGAATCACGCACGACACGGCAGTACAGGCTAATATAAAACTGAGTCCCTCGCGTTTATTACTAATTGATCGTTAGTTTGGTGGTGTCAGCGTGACGGAAAGGAGCAAACATTTTGCGCTTGAAGAACGAATACCTGAAGTGCATAAAATAATTGGGACCCTTTCGTGTCAAGGTCACGCAAGTAATCATGCGAAGAAAGCTGCGTACTTAACTAATCAATTTTTTACCTAATGTAAGTGTGTGCTAAACACGCTGATAGTGCTAAACCGGCAGTCACGTAGCTTGACTAACTGAACCAGTTAAGTACCTTGCACTTTCATGGAAGATGGCAATAAATAAATAAATAAATAAATAAATAAATAAATAAATAAATAAATAAATAAATAAATATGTTGATATATACGCCTGTAAGTAGCCCAGTAGGGTACATAAGCTGCTACTTCAACTCAGTGATCAGTAATAGCCTTTTGTTTTTGTTTTTGTTTTTCTGCCGTAACATGACAGATGTGTGAGAAGTGAATACTGAACTATTTGAGCTACGCAACAGCAATGTGAACATCGTTGACAGATCAAAAACGAAATATGGCCAAAGAAAGAATGAGACAACGCCGAGGAACCCTGACTGCGAGGATGCGCGGTTCCAGTGCACCGTTGAACTTCGGATTACGCTCAGTCACATGTCACAGGAACATTCTACGTGCATCGGACACTGACGTGACATTGGAGGGCATCTATGCTACCAGTTGACTGCAGTCAACGCTTCTATTGAGCTGACAACTGGCTCAAACCGCTCACAACGAAGAGGGCTGTGTACATTTTTATGCGTGCCACCGATAGCTTATCCACACTAACGCAGTGACGGTGCTGTCACCTACATAAATGCACTATTGCCGCAGAGCCTTCCTTGCTTTAATCGCCACCAGGCGTACCCCGGAAATGATCTCGCCTGCGCACACATTGTGCGCACAGTTCGCGGACTTCGGTCTATATCGGTAACTTATTTTGACATATTGCCACCTAGCCTTCTAATTTATAGCCGCACAATGTTCGTTAAAGACAAAGACACTTTAAAAGCGCACACGTACGAAGTCACGTGTCTGCTTCTAAGAGCGTCTCTCGAGACGTGCCAGGAAGTGTCGCTGCCGCATTGCACGCATAGCATCGCCTTGTCGCCGTCTAACTCGAGCAGACAAGCTGTCAAGCTGGTAAGAGGTTTGCGAGTGCCTCTTGCTTTTCGTCCCGTGCGCCTTGAGTGCCGGTTGAAGTTTGGAATGTCCCGCTTCTGTGGACGGTGATGTGTCCGTCGCTTTGAGGATGTGTGTAGTATACGTGACAACAACGAAGAGCCACGAAGTGCGTAGGAATCTCAGTTGACAAATGGCGCGATGGAGCACCGCTTAGCTTGTGGCAATGAAAAAACGTGTATGAATAAAGTTAAAACTTGTGCAGCGTTAATACGTATGTAGGGAGGGAAGGGTGGGGGCGATAATCTGTATTGGAATGATAAAGAGTGGGATGGGGGTAGCGAAGTGTTAGGTAGCGGCCTTTGGAGATCGTTTCGGGTTCAACACTGGCCGCGGCGGTCGCATTTTTGATGGAGGCGAATACGGTAGACGCCCGTGTACTCTGCGTTGTCAATGCAGGTTAAAGAGCAACACGTGGACAAAATTTGCGGAACCCCCACACTAGGGTTTTTCTCTCCTTTGTGTCCTTTCATTCCCCTTCTTTTGCTCCCCAGACGCTGAGCCGTGTTCTCGACAAGGGCTAGGATATAGCGTCCTTTCCATAACCGAGCCACAATTATCGTTTCAGAGGCAGTGCAACTCGGCGTTCCTTCGTAAGGGCAACTAACTGTCGCCGTTCTCAGGGATAATTGTGACAGCACCGGCTTCCCGAGCCGCACTTTCCGTGTTGATGACACGTTTCCCGTGTTGAAGTAACTTAACCAAAGGAGACACGACAATCTTTAACATAATCGTGAGGCTCATCATCACGTTTCTTTTGAATAACTTTTCGTGCCTCTAAGTTAATATGGCCGCACACGTATGTGGAGGTAAATATCCGCTTTCCGGGTGCGATAAATATTCGCTTGCCGGGTACCGGTCTTCTCTTGACGAGTGCTATAATGGCACCCGGCAAGCGATCACTGCATACCCCGGGATTTATGAAGCACTTCAGGCCTTCCGAGCACGTGCGGAGCGCTTATGCATGTGCACTAACACGCCCGCGACATACCGATCCGTAGGGGGTATATGTATGTAGTTTAAAGAAATAGAAGCAAGGCGGTACCATGTGGTAAGCTAAGTGCATTCTTACCGCACCTTACTTTCGAGGCGGTCCTTGACCGCAGCTCTTCGCACACGGTTTAAAAAGCGCGCGGGGGGTTTGAGATGGGGTATGGGTCAGCAGAAAATCCTTTTGTTGATGGCGCGTGCGCTCTCCGGCAACTCGCAGCATCTGTCATAAGCGGCGCCTTCATTCTGTTTCCTTTATTTCTTTTTCTTTTGAAGTGACAGGTTAGTACGGTACGCGTTTCTTTGGTAGCGAAGAGGGATCGTGGGTCGCCAAACATTCGCAACTAGCGAAGTAGGTGTGAATTTGATTAGAATTCGCCGGCAAGATGCAAAATGAAGTCTGTTCATTTAATAATGACGGCTGCTTCTATTTCTTTCACGTTATGGTTACGTACGTCCCTGACTCTACTTTTACTGATGAGCTTAGATAGCTCGGCGTATTCTATCTTGTCTCTTGAGTTAGTTATTCTCATCTGTTGGCGTTGCTTGATTAGATTTTTAGTAGACTCCGAGAGTTTACTCACAACATGTCTTGGTGCTTTGCCCCCTACTTCGATTGCTGTTTCGGTGATCAGATTGGTAATGTCTTCGTTCATCTTCTCTATATCCTCATTATCTTCCTGTCCTAGAGCCTCATACTTGTTCTTAAGTGCAATGCTAAATTCTTCTCTTTTCGCCCTGACGCTATCGAGGTTGGCCTGTTTCCGTGTGATTAACTTTGTCCTTGTTCGCTTTAGATTGAGGGATATCTTCGCCCTTATTAGTCTGTGGTCACTAATTCTAATCTTATTAACCACTTCTGTGTCTTGTACTATACCTAGATCAGTGCACATTATGAAATCTATTTCGTTTTTCGTTTCTCCGTTGGGGCTTTTCCACGTCCATTTCCTGTTCCTACGTTTCTTGAAGAAAGTATTCGTTACACGGAGGTGGTTTCTTTCGGCGAATTCTACTAGCATGTCCCCTCTGCTATTCCTATCTCCTTCTCCGTAATTACCGACGGCATGTTCTCCTTTTAGTTTCTTTCCTATTTTCGCGTTGAAGTCCCCCATAACAATCGTATATTGGGTCTGTACCTTGTTCATTGCCGTTTCTACATCCTCGTAGAACTGTTCTACAGCCTCGTCACTGTGGTTGGTCGTTGGTGCGTAACTTTGTACTATAGCATTCCATAGCTCTATAGTATAACGCGAGATGACGACGCGCCGCAAAACACAAACCTTCGCTGCGCCATCTAAATGCGAATAGTGAAAGTGTCAAAGCCGCTCTAACTCGGAGGCGTTTCGGCCGTTGTTAGTAACTAAAAACAACGCAAGCGCAAAAGAATTAATAAAGAAAGACGTCGTGCAATAAGAATAACATAAATGTTGCCGTAGTCTCACATGTCAGAGTTTCGCTTTCGCTGTCCATGTGTAAATGTGGTCAAAATAGAATACACAACGAAAAGATCGTTGTCTTACCATCGGTTGTCTATTAGCGAAGTAAGAATACTCGAAGTGAAAACCAGAAACACGATTTATTTTAAATCAGCTAGTCCCACAATGATGCAAGACGACATGATAGATGCGAAACGGGCAGCCGTCACTTGTAGGGACCCGCCATGTTCTTCGCGCTAAACAAACTTAGCGAGCGCTTTGCGTCTCCGGTAAATTCGGAAAATAGCGAGCGATCGCTAAACGCAAAGCTGGACTAGCGTGCGTACGCATGCGCAGTCTGACCCCGATAAATGCTAACGTTTAGCGGGACGCAACTCAAACTTAAGCTGCACTAAAACCATATATTATTTCAGCGCGAATAGACGAAATAGGCACACGAAAGAAGTGACAGGCGCTGACCGTAAACGCATTATTGAAGGGAAATGGCATATACGAGCGCGCACATCGTCGAAAACACAAACAGTTGGGCTGCCAGGCGAAAAGGAAAAAAAAAAAAAGACTTAAGGAGGTACCAATGTGCTAAAACTGGTGCTCTAAATAGCAAGTTACCAGGAGTTAACGATGCCAGAACTTGTTTGATATCAATCTTCCGCTAAGATGCTAAGCTATTCGCAAAAATCGCCTATCGGGGTAAACGGACAAGGAATGAGCTACGCTACGAGCATAACACACGATGAGTTCTGCTTCTCTCTAAATTACAAGGCCGCAGCACTTCCGTGGTATATAGGAAACCACATTCAACATATTACGATGTAGGTTGAACGCCGACAGACGAACACAGAATTTATTATCACTGTGATTCCGTTTGTGCGAGCTAGGTCGCTATGCACACTTTTCCCGTTTCTTACTTCCCCCCCCCCCCCCCCCCCCCCCATTCCCCCCAGCTATCGCCCTCCTTTCGCCCTCGCTATCTCTATCTCCCTCAGACAGCCACTTTGCCGCGGCAGAGAACAGAAGGATAACGACACACTCCGGTCAAGCTGCACGTGATGACGCGACAAACACGCCGTAAACTCCCGCGGCGCAGGCGAGACAATCAGGCATGCCTTTCTTGTATTCGAAATCAGCAAAAATGCTGCATTGCGGACATTTTGAAATTAATCGCGTCACAATTGACGAGAGGGCACAGCAGTAATCTGTTCTCAAACACCTCGGCGACCCGACAACCCTGACGACTCGGCCACGCTTTTGTAGTAGACCAAGGGGTCCCGAGTTCGAATCCTTAAGCGTATAAGAAGTTTTTTTTTTTTTTTTTTTTTTTTAGCACTTCTGCCTTTTACCCTTTGATCCTTTATGGTCTCTCTACGCTCCTGAGGTATCTTATTTGTACCGACTACTTCTCTTTAATAATCAACCCTGTCCTGATTAACCCACTCACTGCAACACCTCTGAATGTCTCCTCCCCCCGGGGAGCCTTTGGACAAAAGATGCATATGGGCGCCCACCATCACCGTGCTTCATCTACGTAACTCACTTGAGCACCAGAACAGGAACTGGCCCCCCTGGTGCAACACCATGGCCAACACCTCCCAAGTTACCGGACCAACCAAACCCTGGACCTCCGACGACGACATCAACAGAGCTTTCAGCCACGGATGCGACCACACGGGTATTGGAACAAAAGACTCAAAGAGCCTCTGGACTCGGACAGGCCGTCATTGGAAATTAAACGTAGCGACTCTTAACACGCGAACCCTTTCAAGCGAAGCCAGATTAGCTGAACTACTAGAAGAATTAAGGGGTATTAATTGGGATATCATTGGCCTTAGCGAGGTTAGGAAACCAGGAGAAGGGTACTTATCGCTTAATGAGGGACACGTTCTTTGCTACAGAGGACTACCAGAGAAGCGCGAATACGGCGTGGGGTTCCTTATACACAAAGACATAGCAGGCAACATCGAAGAATTCTATAGCATCAACGAAAGGGTAGCAGGGCTCGTGATAAAATTAAATAGGAGATACAAACTAAAGCTAGTACAAAGTTACGCGTACTTAACTAATAAAATTTTTACCTAATGTAAGTGTGTGCTAAACACGCTGATAGTGCTAAACCGGCAGTCACGTAGCTTGACTAACTGAACCAGTTAAGTACCTTGCGTTTTCATGGAAGATGGCAATAAATAAATAAATAAATAAATAAATAAATAAATAAATAAATAAATAAATAATATGTTGATATATACGCCTGTAAGTAGCCCAGTAGGGTACATAAGCTGCTACTTCAACTCAGTGAGCAGTAATAGCCTTTTGTTTTTGTTTTTGTTTTTCTGCCGTAACATGGCAGATGTGCGAGAAGTGAATACTGAACTATTTGAGCTACGCAACAGCAATGTGAACATCGTTGACAGATCACAAACGAAATATGGCCAAAGAAAGAATGAGACAACGCCGAGGAACCCTGACTGCGAGGATGCGCGGTGCCAGTGCACCGTTGAACTGCGGATTACGCTCATTCACATGTCACAGGAACATTCTACGTGCATCGGACACTGACGTGACATTGGAGGGCATCTATGCTACCAGTTGACTGCAGTCAACGCTTCTATTGAGCTGACAAGTGGCTCAAACCGCTCACAACGAAGAGGGCTGTGTACATTTTTATGCGTGCCACCGATAGCTTATCCACACTAACGCAGTGACGGTGCTGTCACCTACATAAATGCACTATTGCCGCAGAGCCTTCCTTGCTTTAATCGCCACCAGGCGTACCCCGGAAATGATCTCGCCTGCGCACAGATTGTGCGCACAGTTCGCGGACTTCGGTCTATATCGGTAACTTATTTTGACATATTGCCACCTAGCCATTTAATTTATAGCCGCACAATGTTCGTTAAAGACAAAGACACTTTAAAAGCGCACACGTACGAAGTCACGTGTCTGCTTCTAAGAGCGTCTCTCGAGACGTGCCAGGAAGTGTCGCTGCCGCATTGCACGCATAGCATCGCCTTGTCGCCGTCTAACTCGAGCAGACAAGCTGTCAAGCTGGTAAGAGGTTTGCGAGTGCCTCTTGCTTTTCGTCCCGTGCGCCTTGAGTGCCGGTTGAAGTTTGGAATGTCCCGCTTCTGTGGACGGTGATGTGTCCGTCGCTTTGAGGATGTGTGTAGTATACGTGACAACAACGAAGAGCCACGAAGTGCGTAGGAATCTCAGTTGACAAATGGCGCGATGGAGCACCGCTTAGCTTGTGGCAATGAAAAAACGTGTATGAATAAAGTTAAAACTTGTGCAGCGTTAATACGTATGTAGGGAGGGAAGGGTGGGGGCGATAATCTGTATTGGAATGATAAAGAGTGGGATGGGGGTAGCGAAGTGTTAGGTAGCGGCCTTTGGAGATCGTTTCGGGTTCAACACTGGCCGCGGCGGTCGCATTTTTGATGGAGGCGAATACGGTAGACGCCCGTGTACTCTGCGTTGTCAATGCAGGTTAAAGAGCAACACGTGGACAAAATTTGCGGAACCCCCACACTAGGGTTTTTCTCTCCTTTGTGTCCTTTCATTCCCCTTCTTTTGCTCCCCAGACGCTGAGCCGTGTTCTCGACAAGGGCTAGGATATAGCGTCCTTTCCATAACCGAGCCACAATTATCGTTTCAGAGGCAGTGCAACTCGGCGTTCCTTCGTAAGGGCAACCAACTGTCGCCGTTCTCAGGGATAATTGTGACAGCACCGGCTTCCCGAGCCGCACTTTCCGTGTTGATGACACGTTTCCCGTATTGAAGTAACTTAACCAAAGGAGACACGACAATCTCTTGTAATACGTACATAAATACACAATAAAGTGGACGGGGGGACGGCCGCCTTCGTAGCTCAGTTGGTAGAGCATCGGACGCGACATCCGAAGGTCGTGGGTTCGGGTCCCACCGAAGGCAAGGTTTGTCTTTTCGTCCACTTTAATTCCTTTCTACTTTCTCCACAATTACAATACCACAAGTAACTTCCCCTATGCTTTCCTAGGCTTCATTGTCTGTTTGCTCATTAAGTTGTTTCTAACAAAAATAAAGAACGAGCCCTTGACCCCTTCCCTTTCGTTTTAACATAATCGTGAGGCTCATCATCACCGTTTCTTTTGAATAACTTTTCGTGCCTCTAAGTTAATATGGCCGCACACGTATGTGGAGGTAAATATCCGCTTTCCGGGTGCGATAAATATTCGCTTGCCGGGTACCGGTCTTCTCTTGACGAGTGCTATAATGGCACCCGGCAAGCGATCACTGCATACCCCGGGATTTATGAAGCACTTCAGGCCTTCCGAGCACGTGCGGAGCGCTTATGCATGTGCACTTACACGCCCGCGACATACCGATCCGTAGGGGGTATATGTATGTAGTATAAAGAAATAGAAGCAAGGCGGTACCATGTGGTAAGCTAAGTGCATTCTTGCCGCACCTTACTTTCGAGGCGGTCCTTGACCGCAGCTCTTCGCACACGGTTTAAAAAGCGCGGGGGGGGGGGGGGGGGGGGGTTTGAGATGGGGTATGGTTCAGCAGCAAATCCTTTTGTTGATGGCGCGTGCGCTCTCCGGCAACTCGCAGCATCTGTCATAAGCGGCGCCTTCATTCTGTTTCCTTTATTTCTTTTTCTTTTGAAGTGACAGGTTAGTACGGTACGCGTTTCTTTGGTAGCGAAGAGGGATCGTGGGTCGCCAAACATTCGCAACTAGCGAAGTAGGTGTGAATTTGATTAGAATTCGCCGGCAAGATGCAAAATGAAGTCTGTTCATTTTAATAATAATAATAATAATAATAATAATAATAATAATAATAATAATAATAATAATAATAATAATAATAATAATAATAATAATAATAATAAGTTGCAACGGGAGAGAGAGAGAGAGAGAATATTTTATTGATGAATCTGGAGATGTTAGCCTGGTTAACGGCCTGGCTTGCTACTCCAGGTGTTTAGCGGTGATTATGACATTTACAATCATCACGTGTAACACAACCCGTACAAACAGTCACACTCACACACTCATATATACATATATACAGTAAAACGCAGTTTACAGCGTTTCGTTGAGGCATGTTGCCCGTAGAAACGCTATAAACGCCTTAGTGCTGCGTAGTGCGCAGGCGCTGTCTTGCCACGGGCCTAGGAGATGGCGCAGCTCCAAGGTCGAACCGTGTGGCAAGTGAAGCGCTGCCTTCAGAGTCTTTCTATCCGACTCGTAGCGCTGGCAGTTGCACAGGACGTGTGTTGCATGTAGAGCACAATGCAGAATCATATTGTTGTATTTTGTGCTTGTAATGTCTTATGTAGGCTACATTAAGTCTTATTCGGTGAAGGCACGCCTCATCTCGCCTGGCTAAACCTCGTGGTACGTGGAAGCTGCAGGCTGGGTCAATAGCGTGCAGTGGTCCGTACTGATTTCTTGAATCACACCACAAGTACCGCTGCTGTTTCCAGGCAAATTCCGACACCATAGTCGCCGCATTTGCAACGAAACACTTGGGCTTGTTATGGGAATGCTTACGGTTACGCAAGACGCTTCTCAAACACTGACGATTATCCATAGGCACGATAACTTGGCTTTCCCTTGCGCAGATGCTTTATTAGGAGAAACCACCTTCTCAGGAGCTCGTTATGCACGTGCTGACTCTCCAGTGTCGACACACGCACACACACACACACACATGAGCGTGCGCGAATAGCCAGAAACCTCCGTGTTTGTGCAAGGTAAAAGAGCATGGATGTGTTGTTTTGGTTTTTGTTTTATTTTTGTTCTCGCATATATTTTCCCGCCATAAAGTGCAAAAACGCTGCAACGTAGACAACCGCTGGCAACAGAAAAGCAGGCAGGCAACCTCCTAAACGGTGGGAAAATGCGGCTGCCGCCACTATAGCCGAGTTAGGAGCAAAAGGAAGCACTTGAGTGTGCCGTCTTTGGTTTGGGTACTTGCTTCCCACCTACATACATTACACCCGCCAATAGAAAAAAAAAATGAGGTAGACAAACTCATGTTTCAGTGCCAAATTGCTCGTTGTCATCGGCTAATCGCGGCGAAATTGGCGTCGGTCAGTGTCCTCTGTCGAACGGCTTCCTTGGGGAGGAAGTCGTGACGCCTGGTCGGACTACCCGTTTTAATTAGCCGATACACGAAAACGCTTGTAGCGAGCTTGCGCCCTCATTCACGATGTTAAGCATGCTTTCCTGAGCAAAGACTTTCAAGTTATTTATTTATTTATTTATTTATTTATTTATTTATTTATTTATTTATTTATTTATTTATTTATTCTAGTTCACTATCTTGGTATAGCTGATCCGGGAGCGGAATTATTGCCGCTATCACGAGTAATGGGCGATCTTAGGGGACTTGCGGGGAGCGACGGTTTTGTTATGGCAACGGCTTATATCCTGCCTTAAAAAAATTGCTGTTATTCCCATTTACAGAGGCATCCTATACACTGTATGCGGTTTCTTCTTGTTTGACTTTCATTACAGAGTATTTCAGCCTCTAATTATGGCCAACGCAGAAAAAAATAGAATTATGCGCACGTTCATGGCAATGCTCGGAAATTGTGTTACGGAGAACGACCACTAAAGGTTCCATATTTGTGTAACGTGCGGAGAAAAACTTTCAGACTTTTAATGCGACGCCAGCGGTAGTGGGGCGTTTCGACATGCTCGGGCATGGTAAGGGGCGATAGCAGCATTTAGGCTTTGCAGCTTGCAAGCTTCCATCGATACATGGCCATATTGATAAAGTATGTTCGGTAATGACCGTTTATTGCACTTTTCTCATCCCCGCAAATAGTCTGACCGCCTACCTTACGTGTTACTATGTTACATATAGCCTGTTGTGTTAGAAGATGGAAGTCAGAATAAGCAATAAAGATTCGAGAGCAGTTCTTACCGCGTTTATACAAGCTTGATCTTGTTCCTCAAGTAATTGACAGTTAGTGGGAGCTAAGAAAAGGAAACTTTCAAAGTTGCGTGTAGTGTATTTATGCTTCATTTCCGGGTTAGAGGGGAAAAAATTAGTCCATCTTGCACTAGTGGCGCAAGGCTAACGAGGCAGCGAAACTGGTGGGCACCTGGATGGTCCGGGTTTTCATCGTCATCGTCTTCTTCTTCTTCCTCTTCTTCGTCGTCGTCTTCAGATCGCACGGCGTTGTGACGTCATGCTAAGTGATGTAGTATGATGGCGAGGCCATGCAAGGTTATGCTGGCAGATGTAGCTTCCTTTGGTTGCTAGGCAACGGCATATCAAGCTTAAGCAGGTTGCTGGGCAACGGCATCTCAAAAGCTTAAACAGCCCCTTCTTCAATTTCATCATCTTCTTTTTCCGGTAACGTGTCGTTGTGAAAGTCATGTCACGTGATGTAGCATGGTGTCGAGGACATGCAAGGTTATGCTGGCAGATGTAGCGTGGCTTGGCTCCTAGCCAAGGGGATTTCAAGTTCATATTTCGTGACACAATAAATTACGAAAAACCTAAACAGCTTCGCTGTTAAAATGGGTTAAACTCGATTTCTCCCCGAAGTCTAGTACCACGTGCCAACCTACGTTTTGAAGCTGCACGGAGTTCCCTGCGCGCACTCCAACCCGCGGCGAGACAACAAACTTAGACTGTGTTGGGTTAAATGAACGCCTGTAGTTCGTAGCTCTTTTTACGAGCAGCGTGCAAACACTTTGGACGCTAGACAACTGTCAGTTGTAAATCAAATTTTTTCTAATTTAACACCCCCGCCAATAAACATTTATTTCAGAAAAATTTAGTAAAACAATAATTTTCCCTGTATTATCACCTTAAAAATTAGCACCTCATTTTTTACACCCCGAACTTGCGAAAATATGAAATCCGAATACGAACAACACCATGCATGTTCTAGGGAAGCTTCTATTGCGTAGCCTGTGTCAGCGTATTAGTAGTCAGCGTAGTGAAGCCGAAACCAGTTGGTCCCAGGAAAGTGATACCCCTGGCGCTCTCTGTGAAGTGGCGGAAGGAACTAATGCGTTGGAGTGGAAAAGGACTTGCTACCGCTACTCACGTTCGAACTCGGGACACCCCACCCTCCGAAAGCAAGAGTCTTAACCACTAGACTACACGGCCACACTTCAGAAATGGGAACATATCTCATCCATATAAATGTCTTTTCGAAGACACTCGTATGGGGAAATGTGTATGGAAATGTGTTTAAAGAGTAACAAAGGATGAACACCGAGAGAAAGAAAGAAAGGAAGGAAAAGGCACGCACACGCCAAGCTTCACTTTTCCTCATTTTCTCGGCAGGAGAATGACTGTAGGGTTTGCGATAGAAGTGCTGGCGCTCCTGAACTGGCACGGCCATGTGGCATGGCAGAGCGCAGCTGGAGCGTTGTAATCTGGGCATGTGGGTATTGTATATGCCACGTATGGGAAGATTCCCTCCTTAGGGGCAAGTGCTTTCGACGCAGCAAACTTTTCAGATCGTACAACCTACTTCCACAGAACAGCGGTCGTTTGTGGAACAACCGCGACGAGCGTGGATAAGGCAAGGCCGCGATAAGCAGATACGGTTGTAAGCTATTCCTGTAGCCCTGGCTAGGTGTGTAAGCCACTTTTTTTTTTTCAATGTCCTACGACTACCGTTGTATCCTCGGTCAGTTTTCTACGAAATGAAATAAGTGATGATTTAGTTTTTCCCCCGAGTTACAGTGTCTTTCGTAAGGACCGGACAAATAAGGGTGGAGGTGTTGCTATCCTTGTCAAGCCTTCAATACAAGCGATTGTTTTAACAGATGTCACTGATCTCGAGTGTCTGTGCATCAAAATAACTTGTTGGGATCAATGCTTTGTGCTATACGCGTGTTACAGACAACCAGACGCCGCTCCTGAATATTTGCTGAAATTGCAAGAGCATATGACACAATTCCAGAGCAAAAAAGTTTTTGTTATCGGGGACTTCAACTTACCAAATGTTGATTGGGAACTCCTTCAGGCAAGCCCAAAGTCGAACAAAAATGCAAACATAGTTTTTGACATCATGCTTACTCACGATCTTGTTCAAGTGGTTAGGCAGCCTACTCGAGAACAAGGTTCGTGTAGTGCAATATTGGACTTAGTGTTCCTAAACCGCGATTTTCATGAATATACTGTTTTAATTGAAAGTGGCCTGTCTGATCATCATCTTGTAAGTGTCACTATTCCTTTATCCAACTCAGCCGGTCACAAACGCACAACCACACGAACCTTCAAGGATTATGCAAGATCTGATGATGCGTCTATTGTACAGTACATGGAAAGTTGTTACAATGATTTTATTGAAAATGAGGGCGATGTTGACAAGCTATGGAACCAATTTACTAAAATGTGTCATTACTGCATAAGATCATTCGTACCAACCAGATCTAAAAAGATTGCTAAAAGCACCCCATGGATTACGCGTAAAATCATCCATCTAAAACGCAAATTAAAGCGGCTGAAAAAGAGCAATCCCCAATCAGGTATTATTCATGAACTTAAAATAAATTTGGCAAGTGCTTTGCGCGATTCAAAGGATTTTTACTTTAAAACAACTCTGCCAAACTTTTTAAAAAACGATCCTACGAAGTTTTGGAACTTCCTGAGCGATAGTAAGAAGCAGGTATCACATATATTAGTCGATGGAAATACAGTTACAGATCTGAAGCTCATTGCGGAACATTTTAACAGATTTTTCCATAGCGTGTTTGCTAAGGCGAGTCTTCATACGCCTCAGCAAAGAGTATTTCAGTCTAATGAAGTGGACTTTATCTCATATTCTGGTGTCCTTGAAATGATTTTGAAGTTGAATACTAAATCATCTTGTGGTCCAGACAATATCCCTAACGTTTTTCTTCGCCGTTATGCCGAAAGTATTTCTCATTTTGTCGTTGTGCTCTTTCGGTGTTCACTATTGAGTGCGAAACTACCCAGTGAGTGGAAGATGGCTCGTGTTGTTCCCGTCTTTAAGAAAGGCAACCATTTACTTGTCGAAAACTACCGTCCCATCTCATTAACATCACCAATATGTAAAATGCTTGAACATGTAATATCTAAGCGCGTTGTGGAATTCCTCGAACAAAACTCTGTACTGACTAATTTTCAGCATGGCTTTAGAAAAGGTTATTCAACCGTAACTCAGTTACTCTCAGTGGTTCATTCATTTGCAGAAACTCTGGATAAAAATGGTCAAATGGACGTCATATTTCTTGATTTTAGCAAGGCATTCGATAAAGTTATTCATCACAAACTAATTACAAAACTCAGGGACATCAATCTACCCGACATATTCATTGCCTGGATTCAACACTATTTATCAGAACGTTCACAGTTTGTTTCAGTAGATGGGAACAATTCGAGCTCTCTTCCTGTAACATCAGGCGTGCCACAGGGTAGTGTTCTGGGACCGCTATTATTTTTAATTTACGTAAACGACATTGTAAACACAGTACTACCAGGAACTCAAATTAGACTATTCGCGGATGATTGTGTGCTCTTTCGTCAAGTTACCTGTTCTAAAGATCAACAAAACCTGAATTTAAGTCTTAATAAGATACTAAACTGGTGTAATGACAATGGTATGTCACTGAACGCACAAAAAACTGTTTATCTTTGCATAACTCGTTCAAAAACACCGATTCATTTTACTTATAACCTCGGCTCATCATCATTACAACAGGTAAACAACTATAAATATCTAGGCGTGACAATTACTAATGACCTGTCTTGGAACTTACACATAGACAACGTATGTTCTTCTGCTTTCCGTAAGCTGTGTTTTTTAAAACATAAACTTAGAAATTCTCCTTCTAACATAAAACTACTTAGTTATTTTACGTACATAAGGCCAAAACTGGAATACTCTTGTGTTGTATGGGACCCCTTTACTAAATCAAACATTAAAAAACTCGAAGCAGTACAAAGAAAGGCTGTTAGGTTTGCTTATTCTAAGTTTAAAATTACGGACTCGCCGACTGAACTCATGACTGCTAACAACATTGAAACACTTGCATTACGACGAAAAAGGAATCGCCTTAACTTTCTATATCTTCTTGTTAATCATAAGTTAGCCCTTGACCCGCATGCATATGTATCTCCTCTATCCACTAGGCATACACGTCATCATCACGCCCATTCTTTAACCCCGTATTTTGCAAAAACCAACGCGTTTCAATTTTCCTTCTTTCCGCGTACTGTTTCAGAGTGGAACTGTCTAACTGATCTCAGCCAATTTTCTGTTGTTTAGAGCTAAAATATGCACTGTTAATTTGCGTTCTGTTTCCATTTTATGTAATATTTTGTCATGTTATCTTTTATGAGTTCTGTTAGTACTTGTTTTCTATTCCATTTCTCGTGGTATATTATGTTATCACATGTGTCCTGCTTCCATTTTATGTATTATTTTGTCACGTTATCTTTTATGCGCTCTGTTAGTGTTTTCGATTCCATTTCTCGTGATATATTCTTATGTAATCACACGTGTTTTTGTTTATATCCTGGCTCTTGTACCTGTCCTGCTTGGACCAGTTCTTGGTCCGCAGTATTCAATAAATAAAAAATAAAAAAAAAATAAAAATAAACACCAAGGCGGATGCTACACTACATGCAGAAGTGTCGAATGAGCCCCTGCTATTAATGTGACGTATCTCTGTTTACGCCCATAATTAGTGGTGCTCTTGAGCGCCACCCCTTCACAGGGTAAGCTTGCCGCTCTCCCGACCTCCCACAAGAAAAAAAGATTGCCGTCGCAATTACGATGCGCTAATCGACGACAGTTTCGCGTCATTTAGCTATTATAGTACGGACATCCCAGATCCTGGGCCTGTAGATAAGAGTGACGTCACGGAGTGTACTCGGAGACGCGGCAAATTGTAGGTGCAGCAAAAACGCGAGGGTCATTTCACTTCGCCCATCAGCGAGAAGTACGTAGTTATGCGCCTCAGAAGCTGCCGCTCCGGAACTGTCTGTGACCCTTTAGCTTCATGTCGTACACCGCTACAGAGCCGAAATACCTGCAGTTATAGGTGGAGGATAATGGGCCTAATGGGCCATGTGAATACATTGTGTTTTAATGTGTGAGCCGCCGTCTGATGCTGCGATTGTATACTAAGGGATCGAGTTCAACCGAATGCCTGATAGTAAAATGGCTAGTGCTGCCTGACGCGTTGAAACGTTCTTTTGATACATTTGGTACGCACACGCAGCAGCAGCTCTTCGGCTGACAGTCTGCGTGCCTGCGTTTTTGGGATCCGTTATGGCCCCTGTTGCCTTTAAGCTGCGGCTAGGCCGGCAGGCCACCGCAGCTGCGAAAGATGAATGCACGACTATGGTTTGTGTACAAAAGGGCACAAGAAATCTGCAACCATGGAGCAAGGAAGAAAGCCGGGGGAGAACGTCACGTGGCAGTCTTGAAGACCACTCACAAGAAATTCAAAGGAGAGAATCATAGGAAACGGGCTCCAGTCACATGATAGGCAACCGGCAGATTAATGTTCGGTCAAGCGCCACTAAATGTTACCGCGTCCGAATAACTTTGAGCGGTCCGGCAGCTATTTGGGCCTGATCCTACCCGAAAGGCACCGCGCGAGGGACGTCAGAGGACATCGGCGCGCCAAGGCTAGCGCAATCATGAGACGCCACATTTCATTTTTTTTCCTCTTTTTTTTTTTTTTTTTGGGGGGGGGGGGGGGGTCTTCATGCTTGCAACAGCCGGAGGTGATCGCTCCACCACACTTGATCCTGTGCTGTGCTCCTTGGACTTGCACATCTTTCTATTCCACAGAGCGATCATGTAGTGCAAGAAAGTGGCGCTTGTTTTTTCAGATTGCTTTTGCCCTTGTGTATCGTGGTCAAGGTGTGATATCACACACCATACGCCTCTATCTACCATGATGACGAAATGAGAAAGATGTGCTGCAATGCCTAGATCTCCACACTTTCTCATTCAATTTTTTGTAAGCATGCACGGTAAATCCAGGCTTATTAGCAAATTGTAAATATGACAATAAGGCCAAGGCGAGGTCCTGTACGTCTTTCGCTAATGACACAGAATACTTGTTAGATTTTCTTAATTGTGATCACTTTATCGCGAAAGCTAAGATTCAGTCTTAGTCGCTTGGTGAGTATGACTCCATGACATAAGAGTGTTGGCTTAGCGCACACCGTGTCCCAAGGTCACTTTTACAGTAAGAATTGGCTTGGAATCCAACAAATTCAATAAAGTGGGCGGCGGTGCCTCGCTGTGACGTCCTCGATTTCGAGCCGCTCGGCGCATCACTGGCTAATCATTTATGAGCAAATATATGTAGGCATTTTAGACAAATCAGAGAATAATATAACCTAGACGTTTAGACGACTTCATTAAGCCACAACCAACAACGACGAAAAGTAAGAATATCTTTCAAACCCATGGCATCGCGCTCACTTAACATGTTTGTTGGTTCGACACGGTATTCAAAAAGCGAAATACAACGATAGTGTTCAGATCTGTTTATAATAAATCACTTATTACAGTACAATTATGCAGAATAGTCTTTTGAAATAATCGTAGCTCAGTCAAAACTCATTTGGTCTAAACTGAACTATTCTACAGCAGTAGGAAAGTATAAAAATCATGAGGCGAATGTCAGGGAAAGATAAAATCACGCGCACACACACACACACACACACACACACACACACACACACACACACACACACACACACACACACACACACAAAACAGAACTCACGAAGCCTGTCGGGTTGACGCTCCGAGTGACATAGCTAACCAAGGGCAAAACAAGTAGGTCATGTAAAGAAGGAAGGATGAGGTCTCGACATATTGAGACGTCATCCTACCTTCTTTACGTTTCGTGACCAAAGCCGCAAAGCGTGATTAACCTGTGCTATCGAGATAACACGCGTACATAGTCGTTGTCGAACTAGAAATGACGCACCAGAGGGCAATAAGAAAGGGAACGCCCCCTAGTGAGAGACATCCTGATTCTCATCCGAACGTGCAAGCGTCGATGCAAGCCTTAGCCTTTTCTGCCGATACACGACGACGCCCACTACAATCTTAACGTACGTTTATGCTCGCTGCATACTTGCAATTACTCAATATATGCACGTTCAGCATCACCGAAAGGGTTACATCTAATGTCTGCACGCCACGAACGCGTTGTCCTCTGCCACACCCATAGGCGGTCCCGCAAAACGGCCGATCGCCTCACAAGTGCAGGCCACACCAGCACGATGGTCAGAGACGAGTTTTTGATTGTCGGTTCCTCTGACGGAACACTCGAGTACCGAGCGATAACCCTTGCTACGAAGATGTGCAGTGTACGCCCCTTCGATTCGTTGGGTTGTGTGGTCCCGGATTCCGTGCAGAGGTCGCAACAGTCACATTATTGAGATCTGTGGCGTCGCGCGTACGCCAGCTAAGTGCAGGGATATAAGTCAGAAGGGATCGTTCCCGGAGGAGCACGTGAGTTCGACATTGCTATGGCCGCTCCTGCATTATTACACGATGACCGGCCCTTAAGGGTGTTCTAGGCATATATAGGCTTTGCATCTACGGGTAACAGCTCGCGGAATGACTAGAAACTATGAGCGGCTGCCAGTGCAAAGGCGTGGATCGCTTCCCAGCACTGCCAATCTGCATGGATAGATACATCATGGTAGCTCTGGAGAAGTCATATTGAAAAGTCTCGCGATCAGACGATATCTCTTACGTCGCTTCCACTCCTATCGAGGTCGAAAAATGCGGCTTATACGTAACTTATTCAATAAGCGTAAGCACGACTAGAAGTTGCAGAAAAGGCTTTACATTCGAAGGGCATTTCAATAGAGCAGAAAGTTAGCATCGGTATCCAGTCATTCGCAGCTCTTGTGAGAGCCTCCTCCAGATATCACATTAGACACAAGTGGCGGAACGCTAACAGCATGAAGTCTGAATTCTTTATCTTTAATGAGGACATTATTAACTCCATGGCGAAGAGCAGAACACCAAGTCGAGCCCAGGTGGCAATAAAGCCAAGATATGAACGAAACGGGACTCCCCAAATATCAGCAACAAAACAAGGTAAAATGATTAAGGGGCCCGCATTTGTTTAGCGGCAATGCGCCAACCAATGAAGCCGGCAGATAAGAAGCTAATGTAAGCACAGGGGGCGCTAAATGCAGTTTTTAACTGAGCTCCAGTAATTACGAGATCAAGAAAGATCAACTAAAGTGGACGGAGAGAAAGTCACTCGCCACTTATTGGAACCGGACACATACTTAGTATAATGTATACAAGTTCTTTTACACAATGAGGGCATGGAGCTGGGGACAGCTGTTAGCCAGCGTAGTAAAGACACAAAACAAAACACACAGTATAGGTATACATGAGTATGCGATTGGAATGCTGGGTTCTAGGCTAGCAATGCCATCTGATGGAGATATTTTTAAACTGCCTATTATTCTGACGGAACGCGCATATGATCACGTCAGCGTTCATTTATTGCCCAGAACGGAGTTCAGCTGTAGGCGCTCGCCACATCTCACCGACTAAACCATGCAACTTCTTAAATGTTTAGTGGCTATTGGCGCATTGCCATTGCTCATTTTTAAGGTGGGTTATCCTTTGCTTTCTTCATTTTCGTTTCTTAATACTAAAGGCGATTATCTTGCTCCCGTAAAACGATAAGTTAGGGATAGAAATATATAAATGGAGTAAAAAAGACGACTTGATGAAACATGGATAGACAATTTCTTTCAAATGCAAGCCGAACCGTGCTGATAAGGGAACCTTTCGTATGATCAGCAGAAAGTGACTTTCCGAAAACGCAAACAGGTTGTAAAATTGCTTTCTGCCAAAGGCAATATTCGCAGCGCAGAAAGAACGCCCCTTCTTTCGCATGACAGCGCAAACCATCGCCAGCCAGACAACAGCTCTTTCCTCTTCCGGCTGTAAACGGCTCTTGTGCCACAAATAAAACGCTGTTATGTGTTCAAGGTCTTGGCTGCTGTCCTTTTCCTTCCGCTCACCAACTCATATAAAATGGAAACCCAAACAGCACAGTCGAGTGGTATGGAAGCCAGAATGTAAGAAAACACTATTTGACTGCGATATTTTGTCTGACGTATCCATGCAATAAGCGCCCTTCCCGCCATTAGTTTCGCTCAGTGCAAATGTAGTATCATGCACAGCGCGCGAAGAAGCAAGGAATAGAAGGACCCACTAGAGTCAATAAAAAAGGGAGAGGGAACATGGGAACAAAATGGCATATCTGTGAAGACATAGAGTAATGAAGCGGAAAAAAAAGAAGAAGGTAAAAGAAGAGGGGGGGAGGGGGTGCAGTCGTACACAGCAAACGGGGATACTGAACGTGCAGATGCTGTGTAATGCAGCGGCCTATCACGCCCCAAGGGGATGCGGAGTCACGGAGAGGATTGCAGTCAATTAAGTCACATAAATGTTACAACCCTGCATCGCTGCCAGGGGATTGTGTTTCCTGAAGAGAGAGAACGAAAGAAAGGAGGAGGGAAGGGGGGGGTTGGCGTCGTTGGAGAAGGGCAGAGGTGCACGAAATACTGCCTCCACTTCGAACGTTGCATCGTCGATGCGAATGACCCTCGTCCGGTCCGTTGTGCGGAGAGCAATCTCCGCTTCTGCTTGTTGCTCTTGATGATGGTTCGGTATGTTCTCGCGGATGGGGCTTTGATAGGGCACGCATCTCCGTGCAAGGCAACACGCTTGCAGTCACTATAAGTGACATTACTTCAACCTAAGAAGGCGTGGCATTCTGGATGTCATCTCTGTCGGACAACATAGCATCGTTGCGGGCGGTATGATTTTAAACGAGTATACTTAAGCACATGGAGAGTGCTTAGGTGCCAAAACGTGCCTAGGCTTCGCCGTCCACGAAGAATATGGCATGGGGCAAACTTTACTCGCAGTTAATACAAGCACTACCATGTAAGTTGAACGAAAAATATTAAATGTACTAATTAGTTAGAATATGATTTGTCGAATGAACTCGAATCGAGATACCACTCAAGCATATGCAAAGAACGCCGATATGAGCTTCGTATTAAAATTACAGCAACCAGACTTTACTTTTGAGGTCAAGGTCAATGAATCAAAGATGTTATGCATTAATCCCGCGGCTGAGGAGTGATGTGAAAACTAAATAGATAAACGGAACTGCTTAAAGCGGTTGTCTCCTTCTGGCGCGTCACCACTTGGGACATGAACCAGTAGTGGGCAGGCTGCTAAGGTGGAAGAAGAACGACGTCGAACAATGGCGTATTTCTGACATCTTGTCCACTCCCCCAGGGTGGGTATGTGCCAGAGTTGAGGAAAACAAGAACAATTGTGTAGGTTTCGGAGATCACGTACTAATAAACCGCGCTGTATTCTCAACTGTTTCACGGTGCCACACGGTATTTGAGGCTCCATTGATGCTAATGTAATGTACAGACGTAAAACCCCATAAATCCTCATTTAGTGTACAATGGAGTATGAGTGCAATGAGACGGCCAGCACATAAAAATCTTTTTTGTTTCGCTAATGATGCTCATCGCACAAAAGCGTAGCCCCACTGTCGGACGTTATAGGCTCGAAACAAGTTGAGAGGCATGTGTATCTTCGAGACCATGTATGCTTTGTGAAATGGTCTAGCGGCGGCACGCCTTATGTATTCCACCGTGTTGTCAGTCTGCAGTTGCTACAATAACCACGTGCAAGTTATTCATTCAGGGGCAGAAGGGCCAAGCAAGATGCATGGTTCGCGGTCAGTGACACGATGGCCAAACCCCTTGCGGTAGACGAAACCGGAACGTTGTGCTCTGCGTCGACATTTATCGTCCTACACGAAACGTCCGTAGCCACATAAATAGAAACACTCCAACGTGCGGCCTACGGTGCCGCATAATAACGTATTGCGGACGCTTATTTTTCACTCGCATTTCGGGAGAAGCATCCGCGGTGTCTTTCTTTATGAGGTCTCGACCCCCGAACAACTGCAGACGTGGCCCTCACCGACGTGGCTTTGGATTGAACGTTCCGGTAGATCGTAATTTTTCCGTTGTATACCCTTTGAATACACCGACGCAGGTTTGATTTACACTCGCGTGAAAGGCTGCACACGTGCAACACACAGCGGGAGAAGTAAACGTCCTTGGCCCCCTACAGATGGGCTGTGAAACACTCGCGCGCACACTTTGTGTTCGCTGTGTACAACAGAATGTGTGCATTTCGAATGTTACTCGCTTAAACCGTCAGAATGGCGCTTGGTGGTCGTCATCTAACCGAGCTAACACTGTATACGACAAAGCCCATAGATTTTCGCACAGCGTCTCGTGACGTTTATAGTAGTGTGCATTGAGACGTCGCAGTGATGCTTATATGGCAATGTGGTCGGGATATCTTGACGCGAGGGTCGTCCGCGCGTTGTGTTTTGCGCGCGCCACGGCGATTCGAAATACAACCACGTCGAAACGTCAGATGACGCCTTGCAGTGTCTTTTGTGCGCATGGAAGACAAACGGTGCTGGTCATAAATAATTGAGCCTCCATCACGTGCTGCAGCATAGGAACATGCAAAATGATAAAGTTGTTGCTTTATATACGTCGGTGAAAGAGACGGAAAAATCGACGAAGGAGACGGAGGATGTACAGCCGTCACTGCGATTAACAAGAACGCTTTGCCGCAAGTCCAGGAGCACTTCGACTGACGCCCGAGTAGCGAAATGGTGGCTGCTGTTCCCTAAATGTTATTTGGTTGATCGATGATTGATTTGCGGGGTTTTACATCCCAAAACCACGATTTGAATATGAGAGACGCCGTAGTGGAGGACTTCGGAAATTTCGGCCGCCTGGGGTTCTTTAACGCGCAGTGGCATCGCGTAGTACATGGGCCTCAACATTTCGCCTCCATCGAAATGCAACAGCCGCGCGGGCATACGATCCCGCGACCTCCGGATCTGCAGCCGAGTGCCATATCCACTAGACCACCGTGGCGGGGCGCCAGAATGATAATTGTTTATCAGTAAAAAATATATAAATAAATAACATTTTGGTAACATCCCCTGCCGCTTCGCGGCGCTGGCGTCAGTCCAAGATAGCAACATTGGTTTTAATCTGTCACACAAACAGGGCGGCGTGATGATTGAGCAGATGCTTCCGGGTTTATTTTATGCTGATGATATGGTCTTATTCGCGGACAGTCGAGGTGATATACAACGGCTGGTGAATATATGCGGAAAGGAAGGCGAGGCTCTAGGACTAGGATTTTAGTGTAACAAAATGCGGATTGATGGTATTCAATGATCCCAACGACCAGGCGGTATCCATACAGGGCCAAGAAATACCGAGAGTAAGCGAATACAAGTACCTTGGCGTATGGGTAAATGAGGGTGATAGATACATGAAGGTACACGAAAAAGCCTTGGCAGCAAAGGGAAAGAGGAATGCAGCAATAATGAAGCATAGAGCGTTATGGGGACACAATAGGTACGAGGTGCTTAGGGGTCTGTGGAAAGGGGTAATGGTACCGGGGCTTACATTTGGGAATTCAGTGGTGTGCATGAGGCCAGAGATACAATCGGGAATGGATGTGAATCAAAGAACTGTGGGACGCCTCGCGTTGGATGCTCACGGGAAAACGACAAACGAGGCTGTAAAGGGCGATATGGGATGGGCGAGTTTTGAGGCAAGGGAAGCGCAGAGCAAAATAAGGTTTGAAGAGAGGCTAAGGAATATGAAAGAGAGTAGGTGGGCAGTGTGAAGGTGTTCTGCTATTTATATAGAAAGAGCGTTGACACGCAGTGGAGAAAGAGAACTAGGAGGCTCACCAGTAAATATACGGCTCTAAGAGAACTGACAACAAAGAGCGGAAAGGGAAAAGTCAGAGAGGCGGAGAAGATTTACTGGAGGGCAGCGATGGAAAAAAAAAAAAACCGACTCTGAATAACTACCGAGAGGGCAAAAACGAAATAAAGAGGGAGGCATTTTATGATAATTCAAGAGGAAGCGCTTTATTGTTTGAAGCGAGATCGGGCTGCCTCAGAACGCGTATTTATAAAGCGAAATTCAGCAAAGAAGAAGAAAAATGCACATGCTGTGAGGAAGATAGGGAAACGACGGAGCATGTTCTGATTGAATGCGGAAATATCCACCCAGGTGTACGTTTGGGCACCACCCTACATGAAGCCTTGGGTTTTAGGGCGAACAACGGGAAGCTGAACATAGCCGCGATTGAAATAAGTAAGAGACGGTTGGAATACTGGTGGCAGAAAACTAGAGAGAACGGACAAAAATAATTATAGGGAAAAATATGGATTTTCTGCCATAAGGGGCAGGGAACTGGGCTATGAATTTCCGTTTTGCTATAGTATGATCGATTTGATTGAAGTAGATTTAAAAGGCATGAGGAAAATTTAAAGAGAGAGAGAGAAAAAAAAAGAAACGTTCTTAAATCTTCTTAGGAGTTTTCGTGTTTAGCGTGCCAGCTAAAGCACTTGAAGCACGGCCTTGACCGGTTGGATACACATGGGAAAAGAGGAAAGGAAGAGGTGCAGATAAGAAACGCGGCGTATATGTGCCCAAAGGCGAGAAACAGCGCATGTATGTAGCTCACAAACGTACATCTTTACTTTAACGCTAATCTAATCTAATCAGACACTGAGTATTCGCGTCTTCCGGTGTTTTTATGGTTGAAGGGGGATAAGATACACGCTTAACTACCGTTCCGGTGTTTTTTATGATCGCATAGGCGCAAGGTGACGTGAAAGCACTGCGTAGTTCAAGTGCGGACTTTTCTCTGCGGAGCCCGCTTGAGGGAGATACTACATAGGTGGTATTCCTTTAAGGCGATGAACACTCGTGTTCCGACGCAAAAATACACGGGACGCGGATCGTGCGTTACGTGCCCGGCAAACCAAGAGTGCCGATGCGTGCGACCCGGAAGGGGCCGAGCAACTCGTGCGCGTAAACGCCTCGGAAATTTCTTCCGCTCCGGTGTGGAACGTGACCGCCGCATGAGGCGGCGACGAAGAAGGATAGACCTTGAGAATCCAAAGCATACTGTTTTGCCGAGGAGTGGCATCCGTGGTGCTGTTCGTAGCTCGCCTATTATACGTATACTAGGGTGAACCGGAGCCCGCACTGGGGCGGGCGTGCGCAAGCTTTAGCAGATGCGGAAGACGACACGCTACGCAGTCACGACGGATGAGATCGAGGAAGGTAACGGCGTGATCCAGTGGTACCTGATCTGTCTGGTCAAAGTTACGAGATACGCGTTGGGGCTGGCCTAGAAGCGCGTTGAGATGCTCAGTGAACGATGAGGTATTTCCGCGAGAATTCATTCCGCATTGATTGCTTCCTCGTTATCGTTCTTATTTCTCGTACAGGAATGCAATTGCATGAGGTATGACACGATGCAGCGTTGACGATGTGAAACGTTTCGAGGTCCTGACGACACCAGGCATGCGCTAGGTGTGCACATCCCATGACGTTTAGGGAAATGATGGAAGGCTACATTTCTAAGTTTCGTGGCCCAATGACAGCAGTGTTTACGGAAACAACCATTCCCGCCCAGGCCAAATCCGGTGTTGTTTAAGTATCACTTTCACATGTGCTGAATTCTGAGGTATGCCATCGTTTTATCTCATCTCGCGTGAATAGCGAAGCTACGACAATAAGTTTTCGTGGTTTCAGATGTCGCGCTCAAGCTTGAGAGCTCATGACATCACATAAACTGCTTTCCTCGAATGAACGCGGGCTCTCCGAACGGGAGAGAGGGAACCGTTGTACTAATTAGATAAGTATGGACGCAGGGTAACGAAAATGATCTTAGCAATGATTCATATGCCTAAAGAAGTGATTCAATATTCTAATTCTATTACTACTGTTATAAGTATTACAAATATCATTCATGTAGACATTTAAATACCACAAAGAAAGAAGCAGGCAGACCGTTCATAAAAGGAACATCAGGCCCACCTACTTGATGATGCGAGAAAAAAAGAAAGAGAAGGATATAAGAAGAGTGAGGTACAAATGTCATAAAGAAGAGGAAGGCACACCGCAACACATCACATCACACGTGCAATGCGAACATCGCAAAGTACAGCCGAGGCTATGGACTTTCTGAATGGTGAAGAGAAGCCGGCAGCAGAGGTCATTCATAGCCAATCTACAAAGACCGATGCAGCTGGAACGATAATGCTGAAAGGACCATCAAAGCATCTGTCGCGCAGCGGCCATTTGACATGTCATCGACACTGACAGATACTACAGCGAAGCATTATGTGGCTAATCTGGCTTATGTACTGTGTACGCAGGAATACCCCGCCACGGTGGTCTAGTGGCTATGGCACTCGGCTGCTGAACTGAAAGTCGCGGAATTTTATCCCGGCCGCGGCGGCTGCGTTTCGATGGAGGCGAAATGTTGAAGCCCGCGTATTGTGCGATGTCAGTGCACGTCAAAGCGGGAAGTCGGTGGTCGAAATTTCCGGAGCCCTCCGCTACGGCGTCTCTCATAATCATATCGTGGTTTTAGTGCGGATAACTCCCAGAAATCAACAGCCTCATGCTTGGCGCTGTCACGCCGTCCTCGCCAACCTAACGATTCCATGCGCGCGACGTCAGAACTGGGGAGATAACTTCGGCACCATGATATACGTAAGATGACGACGACGAGTAGATAGGTAGAAAGAAATGTAGCTACGTGCACGCCGTGAAAAACCGTCGGAGCAGCGACTCTGTTCTTCTATCGCAAGGGCGTGAGGTTATTGGTGTCGATGACATATCCGATATGGTAGTCATACCACCCTTCATCGTTATCTTTTTTTATTTATAGGCATGTGACTGAAGGCATGTGACCCTTCCCTATGCGCTCATGCATTTCTTTCTTTCTTGGTTTCTCTGCATTTCGCGCTACGGAAATGCGGCTGCGCGTATCGAACCTGCCACTGCGAGCTAATACCAGAGTCACTGCTAATACTCTTTCGCACTTTATCGTACATTATTCTTCGCATGCTTACTGTCGCGTAGCAGTGGTCTGCGGGCAAAAGTAGGTAGAGGGCGAGAGCAGATCCGCTTTACCCTCCTGTGCGACGAGATATATGCACAGGAGGGTACACTTTGAACAGCTAGCCTACACTTTGAACACCTCGCCGTTAAAACAACTTTCGCTATAATGTAGGAACAAAAGAAAGAAAATGTCAGAAAGAATGGGAGGGGGTGGGGAGTTCGAGTGCACCTTCGGGCCAAGCTGTGCCGTAATGTGGTGCAGGAGAGTATACGGGGTAGCTGCACGCCCCACGTTTCCGAAGACTCCGGACCGAGTGTTGAGGTGGTTTGTCGCGCTCTTGCGCGAGGAGCTGAGGTCATCATGGTTGCGTGACGGACCACTGGTGCGCGTTGAGAGTGTTCTCGCAGTTTGTCTGTTTCTCTGTCAGGGAACCCAAGAGGAGCAATAGGCTTGAAGACCGAGGAACACCCGATGGCATAGGTAGGGGTGTCTGCACTGGCGTCACATTTAGCCGCTGAAAGATGGCGAATTAAGAAGAAGTAAGAGGTGCTGTGTTACCCTTGAAGTAGTCGTTGCCAACCGGCGTCGTTACCAGATGCTTTGAGAGGGGGAAGCCGAGGCAATAAAAATTTATACGTTATCGATGAATGCCGACAGTTTTTGAGAAAGAAACGGGAGATAATCAGCAGGAAGAGCGCCCCACGATTCTTTGATGCCGAACACGGCAAAGTTTATGATTGGTGCGCCTTTTACAAGCTTGATGATCGCCAGCATAACTTTCCCTATTATATCCGAGGGCAGGAGTTATATTTGAAAATACGAACACGTTATTGCTACAAATTCGTTCGCTTGGTTCTCTTAGCACAAGAAAAGGATTAAACACATTTCTTTTTTCTTCTTCTTTCAGATATCATACGAGGCGCAATCTTTGGTTCTGGGAACCTTGTCTTCAGATTCGCAACGGCTGGTCGACCCATGGGAAAGCATCCCCCCAAAGCATGCAGCATTCTAAGTCACTATACAAACAGGATGGCCAGGATGGCTTACCTACCCCCGCATCCAAAACTCACGAGAGGAGAGACGACGTTGTCCCGGAAGCTCTAGACCAGCGCATTCCCTTACGGAACACCCCCGCATTCCATGTATCCCTCCAGTTACTGACGTAGCTGTACATTTTGCTGTCCAGGGAATACCTTATACCATAGGATGTTGGAGTGCACATGCCCACAAATCAATCTTTGAAAAGTTTGACCTCAAGGTTTTTGGTGTTCATTATGGGAGACAGTTTGACATAAAACGCGACTACTGATAAATAAACAAGGACAAGTGAAAAGTGCTGCCCGTGTTTTCTTCCTGTGTCTTAAGTCGCGCAATTTTTCGAAATGTAGCTGCTGTCGCTCAGAGGGTGACTGCGCGCTCTGCTTAAATCCCCTGAAGCTGCTACACCAGTGTCACTGCCACGTGTGTGTTCGCGTACAAAACACAACATTGATCAATCGATTGATTGCTTGATTTGATTTGGTTTGGTTTGATTTATTGGTTTGTCACTACACAGGTGACGAGAGGCGAAAGGAAAATAAGGAAAAGAACTTAGGGGGTCGTCCTCCCACCCCTCTCCTCTCAAGGCCACACACGGCAGGTGAGGAACAAGCATCAAACATTAGCTCTCGTACATGACGTAAGCACAGCGCTTGGAATATCAACACCGACATCGCTTATTCACCTCTCAACCGTCGCGCGCGCACGCACACACACACACACACACACACACACAACAACACACACACACACACACACACACACACACACACACACACACACACACACACACACACATACATACATACATACATACATACATACATACATACATACATACATACATACATACATACATACATACATACATACATGCGCGCGTGCGTGCCTGCACACCACCATTGAAACTGATTGCCGCCATTTATTTCTCATCGAAGCCACCCAATTAATTCGCTTCGTGGCGAAGCCGGCATCTGGAGGATCTGAGTGTAAAACTAATCTCGCACACGCGCCTGCATACGGTCGCTGCTGAGCGCAAACATCTGCCACTGCTTCACGAAGTGGCCTCTGGCGGACTTGCGGAAACAGGCTTCGCACAGCAGGGTCTGAGCGAGATCGAACTGCACGCCCTTCATCTAGTGGCTTAAGAGACGATTGAGAACGATGCGCCACTTGCACAGTCTCGTGTTTCTCTTATCGCTGCGTCGACGCTGTTCCGGCTATCTCTTGCATCACTTAGCCTTGGACAGCTCCGCCAGGTGCGATGCAATCTGCCCGTGCGCCAGTGCATGACTACTGTAACGGTAACCGTGCCGCTGCCTACACCACGTAGAGAAGCGGTTCGAAGATTTGAAATAGCTGAGGTCCTTTGCAATCCATTGAATGGGGTCATTAGATACGCCTCACTGAGCATAAGGCCCCGCCTATATATTTGTCTCTGAATTGTAGGTCTAATTTTAGCGCCTATAAGAACTACGTGAATATAAGTATCGGATGTACTTGGTGCGTCCGGGTTGCTGAATTATGAAACGACGTCCGTTGAGACTACTACCGCCCTTCATCTGTCGGTGTTTGTTGTGCGAGTGTGCGCAGACAAATATTATTCAATGAATGATCAGCGGAGAGGAAATGATTGGTTTAAGGGTTAACGGACAACAATTCAAAAAGAAGCAAGCCGGTGAGAAAAAGAAAAAAATTACGTATAGAACGTAACTACTTAAAGCTACACTGAAGGTAAATATTATGCGTGGCTATATAATTTTTTTAACCTGTGTTGGAGCCTATCACCACTTTCCGCTCGCTAATAAAGTAATTTTTGCGCCGAAAACTACTTACGAATATCCCTGGTGTCGCTGCTGAAATAGGATGGCCTGTGCAGAAGAGAAGACTTGACGTCACGTTTTCGGCTTACGGCATTACGGTGTAGTGAGCTCCGCGGCCATATAATATGCAGCTGCAGTTGTAGCTTACTGCACTTTCATTTGATGCCATAGTTTACCTCATTCATTTTTTTTTATAAGCAGGATTAGCAATCGAGTGCTCAAAGTATATGAGCTGACGTGATTTTAGAAAGGTACCCACAAGGCGGGCATACAGAGAGCGCCTTTCCGATTTCTAAATGTCGTCATTTTGTCGCTTACATGGCGCTCTGTTCTCGCCACGCATGACGTATTGGTAATACACGAACCTAATCTTTCAATCTTGGTCAACTTAATTTTCCGCTTCATATCAGTTGTGCGCAAAGAAAATGGACATACAAAAGGCGATTCGAAAATTGATACTTGTTTTTCTGCCCCTTAGTTTCTCTGCATTAATATTGTTGTGTGCGCTGTACGTAAAAGCAGAAAAAGCCACACACAGCACTGACTGGGGTCGCGCCAGTGAATAATCATTGTACACGGTCGGAAATATAGCTATAATTTCCGCTGTTATTTCCACAAGCCGTGTTAGTCTGGTTTTGTTTTTACAAACGGTCTCAATATCAGCATCAGTCGTACGAAGAGCGCTAACGGTTACTTTCATCGCTCTATCTTTTAGAGCGCAGTATGAGTTATATTTTCAGAAAAATTACAGCGCAAACAAACGCCAAAACGTAGATGCGGTGACATTTCATGTGTCGCAACAGTAACCGGCTTCAGCGTTAAATACCTGAAATTAAAACAGAAATAAGAGAAGACGGAACCGAGAGGATATATTTGAAAGAAAATAGACGAAAGGCGTCACTCGTAGGATAGCCCTAATTCCTTCGAGTATGTTGCGCGGAACCAGAACTCGTTTCTAATCTTAAACGACCATCAATGACGGCTGTTTGAACGAATTAAAGAGGATAGCGGCATCCGTTCGAGAAATGCCGCTATCAACGATTGCCAGGAAGAAATGCTCCTCTAAAGTAATCCAGTCTTTCAGACGCCTTTTTTTATGTGTGACTTTGAAGAAGCGGCGTCTCGGGCCTCAGCGACATCGTCCGCTAGGCGACGCGAGCGGGGTCAGTGCCCGCACCGCCGCTACTGGCCAATCTGGCTTCCTTCAAGAACGTACGGCAGCTTACGGCGCTGCATTAGTACAAGTAATGTACATACAGTGTGTCTTGCTTTTTTCGCTTCTTCGAACCGGTCGCAGAAGTACCTGAAAACTCACACGCATGATACTGAAACAACGTATTTAGCACTATCTCTTCCTTTTAATGAACAAAAAAAATCTCAAACTATAAATACTCGCATCTATTTCTCTGCTGTCAAACTACCGCTGCCATTACTTGTCCTTTATATGCACTTCCACGCGTCTTTAGCGTTGATTCTTACCTGCTTCCGTAACAGTTAAGTGCCGATAGAAAGAGAGAGAGAGAGAGAAAGAGAAGATTTTATTGATCGTTTCCTGAGGAGGCTATAACGGGATGCCGTGAGGGCTTCGTTTGCCCGAGGGCTCCTACCAGTATATAGCGCTGTAAGTCGATGACTTTCGGCAATGTCACGGACACTCTGGACTGTCCTGAGTTGCAGTTCGTACTCGGAAAGAAGATACCGGTTCATCACGTATCCCTCTGCCCAGTGCACTACATACATGATGGTGATTATGGGAAGCCCAATGTGTGCTATATGAAACGAAAAAAGTGCGGTAAACCCAAACCAAACTTGTGCGTAATACTGTGGTGTCATGAATCAGAAACTTAAGTATACGAATGAAGCGGCGCTACTAAGCTTTACTGTGACATAGACAGGCTTCGAGGGGCTATTTATAAGCGCAGGCCATCGCCTATAGTCGAAATTTGGCTCTTGTTCATACTTGCGTCATCTTTTCAACATTCCTGGCTGTGATGAAACTAACACGTGGAGGAACTAGCACAACGTGCGCCGAAAGACACATAGATATCGTCCCATATATGCAACGCAACTTCAACGTATATTAAAAAGAAAACAGAAAGAAAATGCGGTGGTAAACAAAAAAAAAAGTGGTGAGTAACATTAGTCAAGGGCGGTGTTTGAGAGCAGGGAAGATAAGATCAAGCATCAGGGCGTTTCATAGCCGCACCACGGAGGAATATACATCAAAGTCTCACCTCTCTTTTTTTGTTTCCTCTCACATTTTACGTATATATTATCGCGTAAGGAGTGCGCTTATTACTCAAAATCCTTCCCATCAACAAACATCTTAATGAAGACGTTAGAAAGGCGAGCCAAGCCGGGCAAACAAGAACAGCCCTCGGTATATTTCTAGGCACTGTACCCTCGGGGCGCAGATGCGGACGCACCCTGGCCGCGCCTCATCGCCAATGAAAGAGACCGTTATCTGAAGTTCGGCTTGGCCGGCCAGGGAAACGAGGTTTACTTTACTAGTTGCGCGCAACTCGCGTTATTCTTAATCAAAGCGGTTTTAGATGTGTGTTACTCAACTGTCTTAGGGCGCAGCTCCTGTGCGGCCTTTCCTGCGTTGTGTGCCATCCATCGGACCTCTCCGTAACCGACAAAAAAAGTAATAAAATAAGAAAATTACACCATCTCCCTCTAAAGGGACCATGAGGCGATGCGAAGCAGCACGGGGTTTGCATCGGTTTGACTAGGTGTCGCGTTTGCATCGGTTTGACGATAGCAGACGCTGCCGTGCGTCAGCGTTGTCTCTCGCGGGCGAGGGCGCATTCTCGTTCCTTGCGAGCTGGTAAAGCGTTCATCGAAGCAGCGCGCTGATCGAAGAAAGAGCGTTTCCATAATCAACGCGCGCCGTTCGGAGAGGAGAGGAGGAATGCCGAGAGGAGAGGAGACGAGAGAAGGAGAGGGGGAGGAGGATGCGCATGCGCCGTGCGGGTGTGGACGCCACACGGCGGATGGATGGATGGAGGGAGGGAGTGACATAGCCCTGACCATAAGATATTTCGCATCTAAAACGAACACAGCGATACATGTCTTGGCTACCGCGCCTTCGAGAAACCGAGACGCCCGACGCTTCCCTTTTGCCAAGGCTTGTTGGATTATTGTTGAGCATGGGGTACCTGGTCCTTCATGCTGTGGAGTCTGATACATGAAGTTTGCAGAGGCATGACCACTTCCGGCATACCAGTTTACCCTTATTTATAATGCCGTATCGTACACCCTGATTTCTGGATCATTTCCTTTCCACACTGTCGCCTCTCGTGGTGCATGAGCCAAAGGGATCGCAGACTGGCTTAAAAGAAATTAGGAAGATATGTATGTGTCATACGTTTGCTGGCTTAGCCTAGCAGTGAAACACTTGTAGGTGCGACTGCCCCGCTACCCTTCCATTCCTTATAACATCATTTCACTGTAACGGGAAGTAACCTTGCATGATCGCATAAGTTGTAGCATCGCCAAGGTGGTCTAGTCAATGATGATCGTGGCTGTGGTCTAGCAGCCACTCGGCTCCTGATCCGAAGGTCGCGGGATCGAATCCCGGCCGTGTGGCTGCATTTCGATCGAGGATAAATGTTGAGGCCCGTGTACTTTGTGACGTCAGTGCACGTTAAAGAACACCCGGCGGTCGAAATTTCTGGATCCTTCCACTACGGCGTCTCTCATAATCATACTGTGGTTTTGGGACGTAAAACCCCACAAATCAATCAAATCATACGTTGTTGCCAACACATGTGTGCGTGCCGATCTCTCTTCATATTCAAATCAACGTTAATCAAGAACAGCCGCAACGCTTCTGCGTGAGCCTTGATGTTTCAATGCTCCGGAAGATTAAATTAACTGCTGGTTTGGAGGTCGTTCTCCTCCCGCATTGGGTGTTGTTTTAATGTTTTCCTATTGATTTACGCTAGTCCACAAGAACAATGTGTAACGATGTGCCCAAATACTCACTTTGGTTAACACATAACTATAATATTACGACGTGATTATATGCAGCGTAAACAGCGTAATGACGTTACGTATATTAATAATGTAAATCGCAATCGATCAGTGGTTGTGATATGGCTACCGCCGAGTTCGTGCAAAAAGAGTTGTGTGACATGCGTACAGTCAACGGCAGGCAACGTATATTGAAGTCCTGGAGCCTTCGAAAGAAAAAAAAAAATGAGATGGCTGTGCCCTGAAGAAGCGTAGGCATGGTATATAGAACGTTTGTGAGGACTTATTCCTGTACCTACATGCGACAGAGCCACGTTATGGGCACATATAGATGTAACATATCACCCACTCAGCGTTGATTCCCAAAGAATGGTCTCACTCGTAACTTACTGAAGTCTCAAGCAATGAGATTCTTTCATGGTATGTGGTTCAGAGCCAGTCCACGTTTTGAAGCTTTTGCTATGGTGTTCATGCCCTGGTATTTGATATATCAGCGACATTTCCTCGCTTCTCGATGAATGCGCAATCGAAATCATCCTAGGATTGCGTAAAATTTCGTCTCTCCTGAGTAGTAAAAACTGAGAGATTTGTTTTCTTCGGGAACACTGAACTAATTGCAAAACCAACAATACAAATACGCTGATGATCCCTAATTCTGTTTTGTATTTATTACATTTTATATTTGTCTTTATTTTATTGACAATACATTACATCATTGCCATGGCGCTGGAACAGAAGGCTGAAGGACCCACCTATGACCCAAGCGTCATAGCCACAGAGGTGAAGCAAAACGAAAGTGAACGTAGTCGAGGTATATTTTATTTAATAGTGCAAGAGACGGCCGTCCCGCCGGCCAGCCTACGATGATAATACACGTGTACCACAGCTATAGTTTCCCCTGTTCACGCCAAAAATTTTCAAGTGTAAAAAAAGACTCGTGTAAGTGTGCCGTCCGGAAGGTCACTCGCACTTTTGAAATCTGCATAACTGAAAAAAAAAAAAAAAGCAAGTCGCTCTATCTGCCTAAGGTCCTTGCTTCGCGGCACGTCCTTCGATCGCACAACTCCGAAAACAAATTCTCGTGAAGCTCTGCGTAAGCGACGGTCGTGGTTCTACATGTGGGTCAGGCCCATCAGAGCAATCAACCACCCTGTGCCCAACGACTCGAATTCATCCTTGCAGTCTCGTTCTATAACCGCAACGTCGGCGTCGTTTTAAAACTGACGCCCACAACGTACTCGGCGAACGTATTCTTCGGGCACGCGATGCATATGCTCCCATGCATACACGCCAGCGCGTCTTTCGAAAGCGTTTGAAGCGGTGTACGTCTACAGAGAAAGAACAGCTGATGGAAGTTGACGCGCAACTGTTGTTTGTTTTCACCTCAGGTGTCTTGCAAGTAATCTTTCTTCTGCAGAGAAAACACCCCGGTGTTGTGCCCCTGGTTGCACTGACCGTATAGTAGGTGTAAGACAAACCTGCAAAATATGAGGGAGCAAAAAAAAAAAAAATCAAAATAAACAGCGCTTCCACTACCTTGAAAATGGGGAAAGCGAAGTTTGGCATACGCATGCCCGACCTATTACTTCTTTCTTTCTGCCTTTCTTCTTGTTCTTTATTTATTTATTTATTTATTTATTTATTTATTTATTTATTTATTTATTACCTGCGGCTCGTACACGCATATTCAATACGGTGCACACGTATAACTCATATTAACTAATTTTTATTTATTACTCTAGTTAAATAACCGTTCTTTATACTAGACTTGTGCTTTGGTATCCCACCTACATCATACAATTCCAGATATGACGTCTTTCTTGTTTTTTTATAGGACCCTTATCTTTTATCGTGATTTGTTTTTCGTAACAAACCCCACCCGACTGCGCACGGTATTGCTCAGCATGTGAAAGAATATAGCACAGAGGTGGTCGCAACCTTTTGGAAGCGCAAGGAGAACAAGTGCTGATCAAAAGCTTGCTATACGATTACATCCATTGTAGCGCTAACTTCCGTTCCACATACTTCTTGCAGAAAATATCGTCAGAAGCATTACCAAGTTATCACACAACTCATTTGAAAGCAACCTGCTGTCGTCGTTACAATTGAAACATCGAGATATCACGCGATGTTAGTCGCCAACTCCCTCTTAAGTATCCCTTAAAAAATTAAGCAGTATGACTGCGACTTGCGGGAATGGAGGTTGGTGTTTCTGTTTTCTTCTTTCTTTTTATAGCTTCCACGTTTGCTGGGCCTTTGCTGTCCTGCATTACCTTGTATACACAATGGGATGCCGTGGTACAAATGGTCCGCATAAAGCGTTCTTCAGTATCCCACCCTAGCCTTCGCATTTGTCGCGCAAATTGAGTCTTCTTCGCCGAAACGGGGCTCGAACGTCTTGATGTTTATCAGGCTCTGCATTAATATTCTTGGCCATGCCTCCAAATTTTCTGCTTTATTTTTGTTCGTGCTTTCTTTATCTGTCAATTCAGAAACTTAGCACACGCTTGAGAAGCGATGCGTCGTCGAGATATACCCTGAACTCATAAACCACGTAAATCTCCGATGAAGTAGGGCGCCTCGTTTGAAAAAAAAAAAGAAGTACACAAAACAGTGGGCAACGTACATGCAAGAAGCCCGAGGGCATCCGAAATTCAGGAATTCGCCGTGCAGCGTCGGCCACTCGATACGCCCACCGATTCATCTTTGATCGCCACTGTACTGGAGAACTTCGCCCGTAGGTACTACATTACAAATGCGTCCGTGAAGCGCAGTCGCTGCCACAACGAGTACGGCAGCTACTAACAATGTTTCGCAGGTGATGAGTTGCGCGATTATGTCCCGTTCTTGCTTATCGGTGTGTACACGTGCGATATGTGATGAACGGTGCGCCGCAACGGCCGACAAATTTGAGCCTGCGGCCCTGTTCAGGCAGCAAGCACGCATTCACCTCAGCCACCACATTTTTTTCGTGGAGCAACTTCCTCCTGTACACCCCGAAGTGCACCAGTGGGCGTTGCTCGTGGAGCAGGCGAAGCCTGCAACGTGCCACTTTATTGATGACCGAAATTACGCTCAGCCATGCCGCGGTTTCATGAGAGCAGTTCTTCTCATAACTCGTAGGTCTCTTCCTCAGTCAAATATGTACCGGTAGGCATCGTTATCTTGTGGTGGGTGCGCTGCTGAATTTCGTAAGTTAATTCTTGCTCAACCGAGAGCGAACGGTCGGACACGTGGAGAGCAAGGCGTATGTAGGAACCGCTTGCGATGGAGTTTCCCACTGCGACTGCAGCGCCAGAATATGCAGCCTAAAGGAGAACAGAAGCAAAATTGAGCCATCTTCGGACAATTGTCCAGCGCGTGAGATAAGAAATTGTGGGAACGAACGAATAAGCAACTGGGAATCGAGTGTAGTAGACAAGAATGCAGAAAAACGAGAGGGCGGAGTAAATTTGGTCGTTCTTGGAGGGCTAGGAAGGCAGCCCCTTCTGAAGTAAAAAGTGTGGAAATAGGACGTGCGATGCATCATCGAATATGCAAAGTTGATATGCGCCTCCTTTAAGCCCGAAGACCGAGCCGAAGTCCTTAGGAAGCCAACGGATGAAATGAGCCAGAAGAAGAGGGGCGGCGGAGGGGGGGAGGGAGAGGGTTAGCTCCTGGAACTCTCTTCTTGGATTCGCCAGGGCCTCTGAACGATGCCTGTATGGCTCGAATTCTGGGCTGGTATGACTCCTCCGCAGGAAAGCACATATTCTGGACGACCTACATTCCGCCATTCGCTTATGCTGCGTCTGTAGTACTGTGATTGTGAATGAAATGTGAATAAAGTGTGTGGGCTTCAATGACAAGCACGCAATGATTCTCATAAAGGGCGCTTTCGATTGACTGTACAGGCGAGCCGTTAGATCCGCGATTTCTGCACGTTATAGTTATGTGCGATGGGGAGCCCTCATACCTGTAGACTGACCTTGAACTTCGCGTGACTGAGCGTCGTGTGATGATCTATCCGCTCAGTTTGCGGAGGTGAAAGTACTGTATGAAGGGTATACATTATTTGCATCATGTGTGGGCCGACACGAACTTTCCATCTTGGCGTATTGTTTGTTATCAACGACACGTTTACCCTTTCATCAATTTTATATTCTCATCTGTTTCTCGCTTTTATTTTACTGCACACCAAGTGCGAATAATGTAGCCGACATACCCTCTGTCTTAAATTTTTTTTAAGCAAACCACATTTTACAAAAGAGAACCGATAGATATGTATATGCTGCACAGAGGATCTGCGCCTCTCCTTTTATAAATAAATGACTTTCATCTATCCATTGTAAGAAGATCACTTATATGTGGTGTACTTTGCGGCGAGATTTATTGCTGGCTGGATGTGAAAAGGACGTTTCGTCAGGCGAAACATCACTCTATCACGATCGAGGAAGTTCAATTGCTGACTAGAGTGCAGATTCTCGCAGCAGTGGCGAGGTGGACATTAGCTGGTCGTTGGTTTCGCCATGAGTGATCGATGCTGTAGTGCGGCCGATATGTATGTGTCACATTTCGAAACTGCAGATGTAATGCACTAAGTTTATAACCAAACACTTGAGTGAACTGAATGAATCAAGCACTGGAGCACGAGTGCGTGGCCTGTGTATAGACACCTTCCCGCGATTCCGAGGCTGTGTAAATGTGCGAACGACCCCTACACTTTCTTATCACGAGCACTTTGACGGCCAAGCATACCTTCCAACCTATCAACAGGAAGCATAAGATTGCCTGCTATGACGTTTTTCCTTCACGTGTTTATCACCGTGCGCTCCCTCCCAAATGTTCTGGGGCCACTGAAAAAACTACAGAGTGTGACGCCGGGCCCAGCGGCGAACCCGTCTGTATTGCATCCCTGGGACACTCTCAGTAATTGCTGCAACTTAATTGCACATCGTTCCAGTGTGCGCGTATACCGTCGACAGGACGGGTCACGCGAGCTGTGGCACTGAAAGCTTAGCCCGATGGTTGTATGCACGGAAGAACGTATAATACACCAATAAAACGATGGCGGCGTTTCTGACACACCCTGTCATGAATATAGACGTCAGAGGGCGTTGCGATGAAAGGGCCCGCAGTTTAACGGCTGCAGATGACAACCTGAAGCAGCGGCCACATTGTATCTCAGGTGGAGAGCACACACGTGTCGTGACGGGCCGCTGAAAGGACTCCTCGCCGAGGTACAGGCGTTCAGTGTTCGAGCGTGCACCCACCAGAAATCGAATTGCGCATTCAACCCGCATCGAGCGGTATAGACATGACAGGTGGCAAAGCGTGCCGGCAAAGGAATCCTTACCACCCCTCCCGCGTCAAAGTGCGCCGCGCTGGATTACGGGGTGGAGACGAAGAAGCATTGGAGTGTACAGACGCGGCAAGCGATCGAAACTGCTGGCCTTTGATTCTGTCGGCATTTTGGCTCGATGTTTCTTAGGTCTCTGGGATCTGGAATGTCCGCCGCCAGTCCTGGTGCACCGTGTCTATGTGCTATAGCCCACGGTGTCGCCGGCGCACTCTGTGTGGTCCCATACTCTCAGCAAAAAACGTGTCTTCAGACTTGGTTGCTTTTCGGTGCGAAGGCCAGCGCTCGGTTCCATTTCGATCACGCTATACGCCTGCGCAGCGTGTTCAACGAAGAGTCTGGAGGACGTCGTGCCTCCGCCTTTGCCGAGCGGGTAATTGATTGCGCGCTTACGTATACGGTTGGCATCTCGCACGTTTGCGAAGACTATTTACGCCGCTAGTCCATCCTTTTCGTTTTTTCTTGCTTAGTGCAACGGCGGCTCTACGGAGCACTTCTACTGCTTTGGCGGGTCAGACGACATGGACGATTGCGCATCGCGTTATGATCCTCGTTCTTGCATTTTCGGTTTCACTTCACTCTTATTAAACACTGCGCAAGTCGCTATACTTACGACAAACACTGCTGTGATTAAAACACTACGTGCAACAGCCATACTGCATACATCGGAACACACCTGGTATTAAAAGTTTCGAGAAAGGAGCTTTGAAACAATGATACATTACGCTTGAATCTTTGTATCTTGTTGGAGAAATGAATACTCACGTAAGCTATAGAAGGACGAGTTGCTGAACACATTGTTGTTTACTGAAGGACATACTGCAGCGCTAAAGCACACACACACACACACTAGAATAAATATAAGACAGGACCAGGTGCTGTACTGAAAACTTCATTCGTAGAATGGGACGGCGCAGTTATATCCGCAGGTCCATATGGGCAAGCGTATCAAAAACCAACAGAGAGGATGCCAAAGAAGGGTAATTAAATCATAGATTTCAAGAATTTCTCTTCAGAAAACACAGGCCAATGGAAGTTTGGCTGGCACAAGCGGTATTTTTCCCTTTCACATGGAAAGCTTCTAGGAGCTGACGAGCAGTTTTAGGGGCGAAGCTCCTTAGGGTGTGGGTCGTTCCCTCCTCTGTCGTAGTAGTAGTAGTATGTATGTAGCCACCTCGCGCTCGCCCTCGGCGCGCGCCTCCCGGCACGCGAGCTCTCTCACTCTTCCATCTGCTGTCTTGTGAGAGAGAGAGAGAGAGAGAGAGAGAGAGCGAAAGGCGCGCGTTGACTATGGAAACGCTCTTTCTTCGATGGACGCTCTACCAGCTCGCAAAGAAGGAGAACGCGCCCTCACCCGCGAGAGACAACGTTGGCGCAGGCAGCGTCTCCTAGCGGGTTTCTTGATTGAGAAATACCGACTGCTCGCGTTGGAGAACCGTTCACCGGCAACCCATATATGTATATATAGGCACTGGATCTTGACCTGCAATGAAGTGCCGGTGGGAGATTTCACTTGTGTATAGTTGAACCATGAGGATTCGTAGCGTGCGCGTTAACTAAAATAATCCGGAACTCGGCACGATCTACGATGAACATCCCGAGCTTCGCCCACTCATCATCATTCACTCCGTGGATATGCTGTCAATTTTTTATCTTTACTTCTGCCCAAAATCCCCAGGTCATGATACATTGGATCACATGAGCAGGATTTAAAATGCGCAGAAAGGTGAGCGGTAAGGTCCTTATTTAGGGAACACGCGAACACTTTAAATACGTCCACGTATAGTTTATAAGGTTTTCTTCCAGAGCTGCTCCGAGCCATTACATGGTTGTGTGGTAGGACACTGGACTCACGAAAAGTTCGTGTGTTCTATTCTGACTGGGAATGGGATCTAGCCAAAAATTTCTATTTAAACGCAATTGGTTTGCTTCCCGGACTTGCTTCGGTTATAGTTACCCTGCCGCCGCCATTTTACGCTCATATCAATGCCGCTAAGTTAAAACGAGCTCAATGAGAGGTGCATGCAGAGCGTGGGCGCCGCATAGCTTATTGCTCCAGTTTATTCATCGGGAGGCACAGCACACGCACACACACACGCATGCACACGCACCCACACCTCAGGAAGGTTGATCTGGCTTTTGTGGGAATTGGACATGGTACGAATATTCGTAGAATAGTCTTAGCTTTATTGCACGTCAAGAAATAAAAGGTTGTAAACTTGCAGCGGGTTAATATGAAATAAAACTGTATAATCCCTTGTTTGTTTATAACTCCCCGTCGAATTGACCAAACCTCCTTGCACTAAATGTTTCCCATATATGAATGTGCGCTCAAGTTTCTCCTGCCCCCACCAAGGAGGATAAAAAAAAAATGCTTAGCCGTGCTCCCGACATGGGCTGCAGAAATTACCGTCCTTTCCTAACCGAACCGCAATCATCATCATCATCATCATCATCATCATCATCTCGCTATTTGCCCGCGCACGGCGGAGCAGAATGGAACTCGCCGAATTGTATCATACAATGGTGGAGTTGTTTCCTTTCCATCCTGTATATTATAAAGTCTCACCTAAAGGGTGCGCGCAATAGCTAAGACGCTCACGAAATGCTTTGATAAAACTCAAATCGGCTATTAATTAGGCGCAAAACATTAAGGAAGTGAACCGGTGAGCCTGCCGAATTTCTGGTGAGTTTGCAGAAGGACATCTGGGAAAGGTCGCTCCGTATAAATGGACAAGGAAGTTTCTCTGACAGTTTCACGGGGCCAAATTCGTTCAAAACAAAGTCTTGGCTATTATACCATAGGGTGTACCCTGAATCGGTTGCCTTTTTTCGAAACACGTACTTTCCGAAATAATATGTGTTATGTGACAATTTATGTTAACTGTGTATATGCGTTAGTCCCAATATGTGCAGCGATGATAATTTGATTATTTCTGGGATTTTACGTCCAAAAAACAACTATGATTATGAGAGACGCCGTAGTAACGGGCTCCGGAAATGTCGACCAGCTGGGGTTCTGTAACGTGCAGTGACATCGCACAGTCGCGCAGTACACGTACGGGCGTCAACATTTCACCTCCATCGAAATACAACCGCCGCGGTCTTGATTCGATCCCACGACCCTCGGATGAGCAGCCGAGTACCATAGCCACTAGACCACCATGGCGGGGCGACATCCTGTAGACTGGGACATCAGCATGAAAACGTACGTGTGCATAGTGCTCAAGTGTTCGCATATGTCGTGGTTCTGTTGTCATTGTACCGTCACTGTGCCTCAATCGTCGTAGCGTTAAATGCTGTAAGAAGCTTTTTTCTTAGCACATATACACGCATTCTGCTATCACTTCATGATTACGTAAATTGTCTACATCGCAAAATATTGTACACATAGCCTTCACGTGGATGCTTGTGCAAGCACACGTGCACGTGGCATCGTAGCCCCCACAACGCTGCGATTACTCCTTCCCCCCTCTCCTTCTAGGCGAGGATGACACACTGTGCCCCGCTCAACTGATATGGGTTCCTGCTCACGCGGGGAACCCGCCGAACGAGGTGGCGCACCAATAGGCTCGAGGATTCGTCAGCTGAGCGGTGGGGCCTACGTCCGATCCGGACGACCATCATGAAGCACTTACCTCATATCACGACAATACCCAACATTATCGGCTGTAGAGGCAGTTGAAACGACCCCCCACACCATAAATTGACCAAGCGACAGGAGGTCATCTGGCGCCGACTACAAGCACATTCCTTTCCGAACCCATACATCTACGCGCATATACCCTGGCATATTCGACACACGTTGCCCGCAATGCGGCTCAACAGCCACACTTAGCCATATCCTCTGGGACTGCAGAGAAGATCCACCCTCTCCCGATCTCCTGGTCACTCCCTCAGCTGAGGGGTGGGAGGAGGTTCTCACCTCCACCAGCCTTAGTGTCCAACTCCAGGCCATACAGAGAACAGAGGAGGTGGCCACCCGGCTCATCCTGGCAGATTACCTACCTCTGTAACTGACGACAACAAAGTTTATCTCGCTCTCCCGCGAAATCATCTAGATTATACGACAATTCCTTTATGCTAATCCTTATAGTTAGTGACATTGTGTGGGACTGGGACATTGTTGGAGAAATGTGTGCCATGTACGTAGTGGTGAAGTCCTTGTATATGTTGTAGTCCTATTGTTACGGTCATTCTATTGTCCGTTGTTCCCCGGTCTTTGTGGCGTCTAATCCAGGAATAATTCTTTTTTCGTATTACAACCAGGTTAAAAACAGGCGTGACATTTTTGTGATGTCACTGCGGTCACGGATGTCACCCTGGTCAATTCTGGCATGCACATGGCATAAAGCGTGTGTGTATTAAAAGGAAAGCACTGATGGGGTACACACCCCACCCTGTGCCTGTGTGGCGACGCATTCACAAGCTACGTAAGTGGCGGCACACTTCACGGCTTGAACAAAGGCTAGAAAAGCTATAATAAATAACTTGCGAGCATCCATTGGGTACCCATGACATGTACATTAGTGCTAACTTTTCTATTGTTCGATGTTCTTGAAATTGTTCACTCACTGACCAGCTAGCCCATCTCCAAATTCTCCTCAGCTGAAAGATGAACAGTGAATGCGTGAGTGTGACTTATCCAAAGCGCCGAAGATTGAGAAGCCAATCAAAACGGATGGATGGACGGAAACAACTTTATTTATCGATTTATCAACCGCCAAAGTTCAGCGACCTGAGCTCGGGCGTATTGAATCTGTGCAAATTTATTATTCACAAAATTTGCTCTTCAAGCTTCTCATTTTGCCTTTGCTACAGGGAAGTGCGTCACGGAATGGGGCATGATTTTTTTAGGGGCGAAGCTCCTTAAAGGGGCCCTGAAACCATATTTTACTCGCTGAGTTTTGCATCGAAACGGGTTCGTTGTATTGTTCTGAGGTAAATGCAAAAATAATTTTCGAGATCGATGCAGGCAAACGCAAGTTATTCAACTTACAAATTCAAAATAAAAGCAGACGACAGATACCGGCATCCCAAGGCGTGCATGCTGCTTCCAATCAAAACGCGGCTTACATCTTGCAGAACCGGAACCGTGCTGCCCTCTGTGGCCTTCCTACCACAACCACCACGTGGGCCGCACAGCGATCCTTGTGTCAGTTACAAGCAAAATGAAGTTGTAATGCCCCAATTTGTACCTTTAGCAAGCATAAAACGCGTTCTGAATTAGGAATTTCTTATATTCGGTGCATTATCGATATGTGCGATGTATATTTTTATTCCCTACTGTTCCCGGCCAATCAGAACCTGCAGCAAAGCAGCATGGTGATGTCATATCCGCTCGGAGAAACTGTTGATGTATGGCGCTGCAGTCAGCGCAGAAACCGATTTCAGGTACAAATTAAAATATAATACGGTTCAATTTCGCCGCTTTCACTGGTGTTTCGGTCATCGTCAAGTCCCACACAAAGCAAATGTGCAATAAAATCAATGTGCGTAAAATGCGTTTCAGGGCCCCTTTAAAGGGCAACTCCGGCGATTTTTCAGTGTCCACTGATCTCAATGAAATTTTCACTATGTATTCTCCTCGGCACTGTAATAGTATATGCCAATCCAGGTGGTTGCAAGTCATTTAGTTTTTCTGGAAACGAATTTTAAAATTTTTAGCGGATTCCTCTGCGGGCCACCCTGTGTTTTTGACGTCATCACCTTCAATGCTGCCTACCCGAGTCTGCGGGACATCAAAAGCAAAACGGCGGTACTTCAGCGTTCAAATCGTGGCTATAAAGCTCAGAAAAGCTGGCATAACTCAGTATATCGTCGGATGACCTCGCCACTGTCACTTTTCTCCATATTTTTGACGACGGGAAGGCTGTGACGTCATCGCATACACAGCAAGAAGCGTCTACCCGTTTCGGTTTCGGTTTGAACACGCCTTTCGGACCGTTATTTAAAATTATTGGTGCGTTTCTGAGCAAATTGAACCACCCTGACTGCTACAGGACTATCAGTACTATTCGGAAACATTGATATCAGAACATGGTGAAAAAACCGCCGGAGTTGCCCTTTAAGCTGTGGGTCGTCACGCGTCGTATCGTGTAACCTACACCACTCACAATACCATGCAACGCCATGCAACGCCGGGAGGCTCGCGCTCGCCCTCGGCGCGTGCCTCCCGGCGCGCGAGCTCTCCACTCATCTGCTGTCTTGTGAGAGAGAGAGAGAGAGCGAAAGGCGCGCGTTGACTATGGAAACGCTCTTTCTTAGATGAACGCTCTACCAGCTCGCAAAGAAGGAGGACGCGCCCTCACCCGCGAGAGACAACGTTGGCGCAGGCAGCGTCTTCTAGCGAGTTTATTGTTTGAGAAATACCGACTGCTCGCGCTGTTCGGCCGGTGGGCCGGCCTTCTGACGAACCGGCCACCCATATATATATATATATATATATATATATATATATATATATATATATATATATATATATATATATATACATATATATATAGGAACTGGATCTTCACTTGCAATGAAGTGCCGGTGGGAGCTTTCACTTGTGCGTAGTTGAACCATAAGGATTCGAAGCGTGCGCGTTAAGTAAATTAATCCGGAACTCGGCACGATCTACGATGAACCCCCCGAGCTTCGCCCACTCATCATCATTCACTCCGTGGATATGCTGTGAATTCATTTTGTTCAAATTATAAACCTGAGCGGAGTGGTGAAGGGGCGGGGGAGGGAGGGTCCTCCAACACTGTTGAGGTACCTGAAAAGGTTCACAAGCGGGAGATTTCATATGTCCTCCTTGTGAATTCTGTGTAAAAGTGTAATTTCTAAAACCTACGATGAACATTTTCATTCAATCAATCGGTTGTCTGTCTTGTTAAACGAGTAATTTAAGAATGGGCCTCAAATTATCATGCATGTATCGATTGAATAACAACACTTAATGAGATAGAGTAGGACTAACCGAAACATATTAATTAATTAACTAATTAACTAATTAATTAAATGACTGCTATATGGATGGGCAGACGTATAGATGGATCGATGGATGGATGGATGAAAGGATGGATGCATGCATGTGCACACACAACGTCATAATGAAAGCCTGCAGGCGATAGAAAAAAAGAGCCAAAGATTATTCGCTTGAGCGATTCGCGGTACAAAGTTGCAATCAACCGAAAAGTAACTCTCTTCATCGTATTTCATACCGTGCACCAATGGCCACCAATAGCCTAAACCATTCCATTTTTACAGAGAAGATGCGAGGCGACAGTGCGTAGAAAAAAGGATACACTTCATCGTACTTCCAAATAACAAAAAGTATAATTACCCCCAACTTCACCTCGACAACAGAGCGCTCTCATTCGGCATTGTACGTGCGACACCCAGGAAATCGTTCGCTGCGGCGCTCGCTCAAACTCGGCACAGCACGAAAGGAACGGATTACATTTTTTTTCCCTATTAAAAGGCTCGGCGCCAAGTGCTTTTGCAACGGAACCTGCAGTGCTGCGTGACGTTCATTAGAGCATCATCGATCATGGAACGCGATGCACAGGCGTGGCACGTTTCCTGTGCAATTTGCGAAGTTTCGGTGTGCGTGCAGCTTACAGGCGCTAGATCCACGCGCTTGCGGACCTAACTACGGGTAGACCAGTCCTTAACATGCACTCCACGACCGTTATTTCTGTCCTTTCGTTTTCGAGTGGAGCTGTAGAAGCTGCGGTCACGGAACAGGCAAAGGGGACGCTCAAAACAGATGGGTGAATCCCAGCAGAGTGAATGCCTCGCAGCCTTCGTACGTCTAAAGGATATGAAATATATGATGTTCTCGGATCAGTGCTGTGACTTTTTTTTGTGACATCACCAGAGGCAGAGCTCCGCTGATTGGTCGAAGGATAACTCCAACTTCCGGTTTTTATCCTTAGAGGGATAAAAAAATTCTGCGGGCACCACTGATACGAGAGCATTATAAACGATAAAGAACAACGATAAAGAAGCTTAAGTAAGACGAAAGCCTCCTTCCGCCTCTAACACCCCCACCACCACCACCCTTCCACTTTTGTGGAAAATGCGAGAGGGCCGTGTGCTGTGCGTTATCAGTGCATGTTAAAGAATCCCAGCCGCTCAAAACTTCCGGAGCCCACCACTGCGTCTTTTGCCTCCTTTTCACTCTTTCATTCCATTTCCCCCACCATCACGGACGCTGAACCGTGCTTCCGGCAACGGCTCCAGAAAACAGTGTCCTTTCCCTCACCGAATCACAATTATATTATCACTTACACTTGCACAAATCAATTACATAGTGGTTTCCAGAAATCAGGATGGCTGAGTATGGATGCTTGAGCTCAGTGCAAGAGCAAGAAGAGTTGTTAACTTTGAATGTAGTGTTTGTTTGAATGAAAGTTCTTTTCTTCTTTTTTTTTTTTGGAGGGGGGGGGGGGGCGCTTCGGTTGCTCTACCAGTGTTCAAAATTCACTTGTGCGTTCGAAATGATGCTCTTTCTTTTATTCTTCTTTCTTTTGATTTGTACGAAATGAGTGACTGTCTCTTGTCTCTGTGCTGCCGTGAAGCCTTGTAGTGGAGGCGGCGGGCTCATCAAGCTGTCGTAAGACAGCTTTTATTCGCCGCTCTTTTGTCTGCTTATTGGACATGAATAAAGTTAATTGACTGTTTGAAACAGATGCGAAGGAGTTCAGAGGAGGCGTACGCATTGCTTGCAGTTTCAAAAAGTCTAGACTCATCATGTCCCACCCACATGGCATATGTGCCCTTGCGATGTGTTAAGCTACATTAATTATCCTGAACACTTATGCGCAATACGCCGGTATCATCTTGCTCATCTCTGCAGCGCAATCAACGAGTTCTCTGACAACGACAGAAAAGATAGTCAGTTTCAAGGTGGCGTAGTTGAAGTTGTGTGTGTATTCCGCTACATAAAACAATTAAGTCACAATTTCGCTCATGTATATTAACCGACATATTTTGATGTTGTATGGGGCATGGCAAGCGCGTGCGATAATTATAAGAATTCCACCCTTCTATCTGCATGTCCCACTTTTCGGAGCCCATTTCTGGGATGTTCTGCAAACATTTGTCCCATCTCTGAAAAGAAATAAAAAGGCGATAGCATAGTCAGAAGAGTCTTCTTTATCCTTAGCCCATTTCTGTTACTGTAAAAGTATAAAGAAAGCTATTTAACACGTAGACTTGGCTCCCACTTTTGCGCGGCTTACCGTACACGCGCCTAGCTATTCTGTTACACGTCACGACATGTTCATACACAGCCCTGTTACAGCAGCTTTTCCCGTGATATTCCAATGTACACACAGCGTGCTGAATGATCTATCGCCCTTAATTGGTGCGCGTGCGCTTAGCCTGGGCTAGATAATTGCGACGACGGTGGCCTGCATTAATCGCTGTTTCATACAACGGGGCAATTTCATAACGCCGAGGAATTTCTCATTATAGTCCTTGCGTCTTAATCAGGAGCAGCTGTCAAGCATCCTCATAATTAGGCGTGAAAACCGCGAAGGACGTTCTCGAGCACCGTTGCATATACCTCCGCTCGCGGAACTGTGGTTGAGCTAGGCGCATGGCGTTTGCCATGATTTACCACCGCTCTACAGAATAGACCGTGGAGAGAAACGTGACCTGGGCTTTTCGTATCCACGAAGCTTTTCATACCGATTACGGTTGTCTGTAGCTAGGCCGCGCCAAGGACTATAAAAGGCCGCTGGAGTCTGGCCTGCAGTCATCTCTGAGGAAGGAGTCCAGCTGGCTCCGAACGTCGGGTCTGCCGAGTTGGAAACTTTGTTCGTGTTTCTAATTTATCAGCCAACTGATAGCCTATATGCACAAATCTACAAACGCCCTATTATGCTTCCTGCAGTCGACAGGGCTAAACGAACTATTGTGAACTATTCACTCGTTCTAATGCTTTGTGAGTTCACTGGCTTAGTGTCATTTCGTTTACTTTCTTTTTCCTGCCGCTACTTTCTCTTCTATATCTTATCTATTATTCCCCCTCTCCCCTCCCCAAGTGCAGGGTAGACAACCGAGCATGTGCTTGAGTAACCTAGCAGTGTTTCCTCCTTGTTTTCCTGCCTCTCTTTATCTAATGGTAGCAGTATGACATCGCCAGAAAAAAAAAGAGAAAAAAGGAAGTCTATTCTTTCAACAACTGTTCTGGGCCGTCGGTGCATCTGATGTGCGCTGTCAAATGCTACCATGTTTAAGCAACTAGGCCACCAGATCAGCGTTCTGTGTGTGTCGATTGTGCTGTGTGTTTCTTGAATCTGACATGTGTTGCCAGATGGCATCAGGGTTAACAAATTATAGCCCACCAATACGTCTAAGCAAGTGATGTTCCTAGCATACTGTTATTCCTTTCTCTTTCTTTTCTTTTCTGGGAAAACGTTTCTGGGAAAACAGAAAATTTTCAGAAAACGTTTCACGACCCCTTTAACTTCTATAACGGGTGCAGTGCCGCTTTCGCACAAGACCGCATGCAAGCGTCGTACGCCCGCGGACATACTGCGTCAGTGAACTAAGTCGACGAAGCAATGAGCGATACGGCATGGCAATACCACACTGGCCATGACAGAGCAGGCATGCTGCGCCAGGCTATCACGCGGAAATCGGAGCCGTATAGTTGCGTTGAAGAAGTGGGGCGCCGGCCCAAGGCAAAGAACGCTTCCGGCAGCCGTGATGGACGCGCGACGTATATTTCATTTGCGCAAAACGCAATATGACGCCAGAGCTCACGCGTACACGGTTCTTGTTTGTGGAAGCTTGACACGTGCCGAGGCCCTGAATAGTTCCACGCCCAGCCGTTATTCATAACGGCGCGCCCAGGTCGCAAGGTGCGCGGTGAGGGCAGGTATTTACTCCCTTTTTTTTTTCTTCGTGTGTCTATCTCTCTTTGTATGTATGCGTGTACGTGTGTGTAGAAGGAGCTTATAGAAGCTCCTTCCCACATACCGTGTACATGCTGTCGCAAAACAAGGTGTCAGGTAACGCTGACGACTGCGGCGGGATCGGCATCCATCAAAGGACCTGTTCCGAGTAACATGTTTTTTTTTTGTGTGTGTGTGTGTGGGGGGGGGGTCACGTGTTCCTTTCGTTCGGACAGCATATCAGATCCTGGGCGTACGTGCCTTGTTTCTCACAGAGCTTCCGTCGTCAACGCGGCGTGATCGATGATGTGTGACGCTGGTATTCCGTATAGGATATTGTTTTGACTTGATACATTGTTGCGAGATTGTTGTACATGATTTTTGCTTCTGCAGTGCTCGTGAAAGTCCCTATTACAGTCTGTTGGCTAGGTTCCAATCAATCATAATGAAAAAAAATAAACGCAGACTGTGTGCAGCGGTGCAAAATGGCCGGTTCGTGCAGCAGCGTGTGATCATGAGCGTTGCAGTACTGCCAGACATATTGTTTAGGTGGTAACGGATGTCGTGAAAGGATGCATGTATTATATGAGAGAGAAGAAGGCTGCTTAGTTAAATACGTTTAATTTATCATATCCTTCTTCCAGTATACAATGTTTGCTGTAGTTTAGGTTTTGTAAGTTCTAACCGACGAACCTACAGAGAAACTAGATGCTGGCAGGTAAACACCTGAACGATGACCCTTACTCCGTCAATATTTATGCTCTGCCTCTCTCTCGACACACACACACACACACACACACACACACACACACACACACAGACGTCCCTCCACGACACGGGACTTTGCACGGACAGCAGTATCGAGCTGGTTGTCATCACACCGTCGCCAGTAATATTACCTGCATACGGCAGGAACGTACATCACAGGTAAGTATAGGCATGCGAAGTATCCCAGAAAACATTGAACTGCAATTGATTTGCCAGAGAAAATATCATAAACAAAAGAGCTCTGCTTCGCAAATAACGTTGCGCCGATCCAAGCATATGTGCGTTTCGCTCGCATAGGCATCGCCGCATACAAGCCAGACATAATATTCCATTTCCGACTGTGCCGCTTAATAGGTTGCGAAGGAACTCGAATGCTGGCTGGGCTCAGAAGGGTATACGCTGCACGGGGACACGACGCTCAGGCTTGCATGCATTACTCGTTCTCGAAGAATCGTGACGGGGCGACCGCTTCGTACACCAGGCGATGCTTCCGGCGTGCACGTCAAGTGTGTCAGTATACGCGGACGAGCCGGAAGTGATTCTTGGACTCATACTGTGTTTGCTATATGAGTGCACAAGGCGAGGATCGAGTGTCTCTGGAAGGAGGTCGGAGGGATGGGGACACGTGTAGCGTGTAGTTCCGACTCATCGTGGTCAAGCACTCATTCGCATTTCAAGATAAGCGACGGAAGAATAAGAATGTCAACTGGTTCGGACCGCTCGACCGCGGTAAGCAATGTGACTCTTTGTGGTCTCTTGGGTATAATCTATAGAGCTTTTGACTAAGCGAGGACTGGAAGACAGTGCTGCCTGTGTTCACTGCGGCAGCGAGGGAACACAGCTCACGTCCTCTGCGATTGCCCTAGGTACTGTTCTCAGCGACAGTTCCTCGCCGCAGAATTGTCACGCCTTGATGATCGACCGCTGAATTAGCAGACCGTATTGGAATGCCGGAATGACAGAGTCTCCCAGCAGAAAGCCGCGAAGGGTGTGCTCAAGTTTTTGTGAGCAACGGGCCTCGTTGACCGTCTCCGACACTCCCGTGTTTGTGTGTGCGCGATTAGGTTTCTTTCTTCCTCCCCTTTATTCTTTTCTTCCATCCCTTTCTGTCTCCCCTTACCCCCTCCCCAGTGTAGGGTAGCAAACTGGATATTTTTCCTTCCGGTTAATCTCCCTGCCTTCAGCCCATCATCATCATCATCATCATCATCTCTCTCTCTCTCTCTCTCTCTCTCTTGACTAAGCGAGAAGAAGCGCAAGCTTGGCGATGCTGTTCCTCGTTTTCATAGAACCGGAGCACGTCATGACTGCAGCATTACCCCTGGTTTCCTTGAACAGAGGTCGTCCGCAATAGAATAAAATCAAGACTCGTTATTATAATGTACATTACAGAGTTTGGCCTGAGACTCATATTTTACAACACAAGCCAAAAACAGCACGCAAAAGACAATAACACTCTTTTGTTTTTCTTACTTGCACGAGTAATCTTTAAATCCTAAGTTAGAAGAGCGTGTGCCTGTCTCCTGGTTAAAATGCCGGAGCGGTCGCCGCAGAGGGCCGTGTGTCTAATGCCTTGGGTCAGATGGTCGCCTTGAGTGGTAGTCCAGGCCGCGCAAGTGCTTCAATGATCGTATTCACACGGCATCGAAGAATAAGGAGGAGGCAAAAATACAGAGTTCTTCGTTAAATGAATAGTTTATAGTACGAAAATTGAAGTTCCAGAGGGTATGTGAGGCAAAAGCCACAAAGAACTTCCTTTTTTGAACTGAAGCAACAATAGATGCCCCCCCCCCCCCCCAAAAAAAAAGTATATATCTTCTCTCGCAGATGTGGGATAAGTTGCGATCTCAGTCGATACCTCATGGCTGCAATACTTGGGCTCACGGCGGGTCGTGAGCGGCATGCACTGCGCCTCCCTAAGCAGCAACAACTCGCAAAGCACTGCTCTGGTGGTGCTGTAATCCAAACCGCAGTACGTGTTCTCGCGGAAACGAGGCAGTTGCCGATCACGAAGGCGCCCGCGTTTTCACAGATCAATCGCGCTCGTTCACACCGCGTACCTACAGACGAACGCCGGCATTATAGCTGTACCTGCGAGAATGTGGTTCTCACGCGCGCTGAAACAATGCCCAGTGGAGATCTGACCAAAGGGGTTATACACCATGGCTGATGGACGCGTACTTAAGATAACGTTCGTTGCGCGCGCATGGGAACCAGATCAGTGGGGGGATAGTCTTTTATCTGATTTTTAGCATACCAGATGAGCACGACGGAGCGATTAGAGAACCTTCGCACGCTGTTCGTTCTCCTCTAATCTAGATTACAGCGAGGCGATGACCTGTGTACTACAGGAGAATGGAATAGGGTTGGTGCGGTAGCCTTTCATGGCCTGCTATTCTTACTCTTTTTTTTCTATAGGGATTGCTGCATTAACTATTAATCTATGATATCTTCAGACGGTTGAGATAAGTTGTGCGCAAGGACAACGATACGTGGGAACAGTGCTTGCGTCAGGTCCTTTGTTTCATATACTGGAGGAGAGTTTCCAGCGATACTTAATGATGGGAACACAGAGAGAAGACGCACCGGCGGCATTGAGTTCGTTACTTTTATATTTTTTCTGTATTCGAGAAATGGGCGTAATTAAAGAGCCCCGTTTTATAGATGGGAATAACAATGCGATAATTTGAGAAGGATAACTCTAACTCTGAGAAAAAGTTGGCAAGTCAGGCGAAAGGAAACTGAAAAAAAAAATGGCTACCTATCTACGTGCTTCGCTCCAAATGTCGTCGAAAGACGATAGTCTACTGCCGGCCGTACTACGCTGCGTGAGATATGGACGCCATCTGGCAGCGCCGTTGGGAAACATGAGCTTGTGCAGAATCCCTGTACAACTGCGTGGTCGCAGCACCAAGTCGTCGGCAGATGCCTTTTTCGTGCATAGCGTCGCATTTTTAGCGCAGCCCAAGGTCTTTAGAATTACGTATCTATGCATTTTTTTGTAAAGTAACACACCACCTAAACTTACGTGCTGATGTTGGCCTCAGATATGCGTAATATTTCCTTTTTGATCGACAATGTTCACAAGTATGAACGCCGCTAGCAGTTCAAGATGGCTGGTCATTAGGCTAGTGCCTAAACTTTGGCCGGGTGGCTGAATCGTGTGACAGACAGACAAACAGAAAGGCCAAAATTTCTGCGTTCAAGTATCCCAAGAAAGGCTATCCTCTTTAAAAAAATCCCTAAGTTGTCCTGTCAAATAATCTCCGCCACCAAAACCATTCCATTGAGTGGCTGCCATGTTCATTCGACTTTACTAGTTAGGCAAGGTGTATGTGGTCTTTCCGTTGCTTGACGCTTTGGCGCTTCAAACGCTCTTGCGAGGTTTCGGCTTGCCTAATGTCGTGAGCGGCACCGCCTTCAAGTCACAACCGCATGAAACAATGAGTTGCGCGAGATTAAGAAGCGGCGATCCCAGCCATGCGTAACGAGACTTGCACGAGCTTCCATCTGACCAAACCTTTAGGCGCTCAGTATACGACCTGCGCTCACACCGGTTAACGGGCTTGACCGCATTAAGCCACATATACCCACTGTTCTCACCCGTTCCTTGTTATGCGATGCCAAAGCTAGCTCGTGCACACCGATTTGATATGACCTCGGTCGCACAAGAGCAGTGCCAAAATGGGAACCGGCGGTCACGACTTTCGTGGACGCTCGCAGGATCGCGTGGCAGAGTGGGCACTCTCACGGCTTATGCACCGCAACCGTACATTATACACGCCAGCTGTGTACACGCAGAAGTAGACAGTGTGTAATTGCGCGCCGTTAAGTAACGGTGCGCAGTTACACACACTACGATGGTGTGTAACTGCACGCCATCTTTCTGTCTCTCCGCGTGTGTTTGGGACTGGATTAAGGACACTTAAAGAAATGAAAGATTTCGCCTGCGTTGAACGTACTAAATGTGATCAAAACGACCTATCATGACAGTAATGTACTGCGACACTTGGAGCGACAGCAAATCCTTGAGTTCTTGCTTCATGCACCGTCGCTACGATGTGCCATAGCTTCCCAGTTCAGGAGGCCTCTACCGATTCTCCAGATGGGATATGGTTGAGAAAGTTTCACGGATAAACAAGCAAACAAACAAAATCACTGCCCTAAATAAGAACAGGTACTAGCGCACAGTTTAGACTATGCAGTTGAATCAGTCCTGTCCAGCGGGAGTTCTTTGGTTTCACCTGTAAAAGCGAAGTGCATTTCCAACGCTCAGCCCTGATTTCGTTTTCTGGCTGTGTGTGCATCACTGCGTCGATAAATCACGCGGATAAAGTAAGTGTGACTCGGAAACATAGCCGGATAGAAATGTTGCAACCTTGCACAAAGCCGGATGATTGAGTGGTGGCCTACGCCACACGTCACGGCTCATCTCCGTTTCCGGCGGGAAAGCCATTCGTTTGTTCGGCGGGCCGTGTCAGGCTGGCTAATTAGGAGCCCAGCTGCTGAAGCGAGAGATAAAGAGAGAGAGAGAGATTGAGAAGAAAAACAGCATAAACTTCGCTCGTATTAGTAACTATTTTTATTCTATTGCGTGCATCTGTTTGTCGTCTGCCCGCTTTTGCTCTGTAAGTATTACAAAAGCGAACAAGGGAAAGAAGGCCAAAGAACAATCGAATATTGAGGTCAGACAAGCCGGCTACACAAAGCAAGGAAGAGAGAGAGAAAGGTTGTACAAATACACATCCGGGCTTCCCTAAAGAATAGCAAGGGTACCCTCACCGTGGGGGACCTCATGTCTTAGGTAAGGGTCTTGGGCAGCTCGGGTATGGCTCAGGGCTCCGTGATATCACCCATGCTCTTTAACCTCATTGTGATTGGTTTTTCGGTATCGCTTGTAGACGTCGAAAGGATCAGTCACTCTTTATAAGCCCCCTGACGAAGACAAGTCCGCTTGTCGAAACGTTGGCTCCCGTGACATTCCCTGTTTTAAATCGTACCTTGCGATTTGTTCATCGACTCTTTATAAGCGGGTAACATTACCATATGTATCTCTCAAGGCAGTGATGAAGAGATATAATACAAAAAAAATGGGATGCAGCTACGCACTATTGGTGCGAAGAATGACGAAGCCGCGGAGTTGGTGGCGTTCCCTTCTTCTTTTCCCTCAATCTCACCTTCACTTGCCTTTCCTACCCTTTGCGATAGTATACACTGTACAAGACTATACCATGCTTTAACCTTTCCCGCCCTCCTTTCACTCTTCGTCATCTTCACATAATTCACGTCATCCTCACGTGATCCTCACATCATTTCTCCTGGCCCTCACTTCCCTTTCCCACCTCCTTGCTATACTACTATACTATACAAGACTATGCTATACAATGAAAAAGCCGCGGCTGCGGGCGTCGAACCCTCAACTTAGAGCGGTGCCTGAAGTTTTGTGCACCTCATACGGTACACTGCCTCCAGAACCGGCACACATTTCATGTCGACGGATTAATCCTTACGGCCGGCTAAAGAGCTGCACTCCTGAAACGGCCATATTTTACACTCGACGGCATGTAATAGCGCAGCTCGCGCGTTTAGTGGACGGCGAATAGTGAACGTCAATGGCCGCCTGGCTGCCTGCCTGCTTGCCTCCTGCCTGCCCACCACCCGCCTTACCGCCTACCTGCCTGCACCCGCTCGCCCACCTGCCTTTTCACCTGCCCGATTACCCGCCTGCTTGCCCGCCTGCCAGCATGCCTGCTTGCCAGCCTGCTATCCACCGTTACACTGATGTCACTGAATCGCGATACAATGGCACTGTCGCACATACATGAACAACAACCTCATTTAGATATTCTAACTTATTCTCTCACGCAGACAATTCAGATATACTTCGCGCAGCGTGAGCTTGGCTTGGCGTCTGATGAGTGTTATTAACTACGGTTTTCTGTGGGCGTGTCCGGACAGGGACTTTAAGGTGAGGTGCTTAACGCCGCAAATTCATGCGCGGAAATGCGTTATGCCAACGAAAAAAAAAAAAGAAGAAGAAGAAGCCCCCAACTTGCAAGAAACCACAATCTCAGGGCGGTTTTTCTCGTGTACACCAAAGCAGCTTCGCTTAAACTGATTCGCACGGCGTGTGGTCTCCGCATACTCAGTGTTCTTCCTGGAGTGCTTCAGTGGCATACGCCGGCCAGGGCACGCCATACGACGGAGGAAAAAAAGGAAACAGAGGGAACTGCGCGAAGCTGCTCCATGGCGAGACCAAGCATTCGAAAGAGTGCTGAAGCTTACAGTTTGCCAAACGTTCATAAAGTACACACACGCGCATGTTCACACGCGCAAAAAGATTGAGTTCCGGCACGGTTGCTGCACTATAGATCATGTGGGTTGTACAGGCATTGCAGGTCGACAAAGAAAAAGTGGCGCAGAAGCAATGAGCAAACTGCTGTGCATATGAGCGCGAAGAAATTGCACGCTGCCAGAGAAAAAGTACTGCCGTTTGCAAGCTGAACAGTACGTGGGCGTCGACAGTGACAGGCTTTGCATGGTGTGCACTGCCTACGGTTGTTCGTTATGCTCCTTGAACGCTTTGTAGGGCTGCCTTTCTGGGCGGGGCTTCCTTGTGTCAGTGAGCAAAAATAGAGAAAGAAATGAACAAGCGGCTGAGTGAAACTGTAAAAAGGAACATTCGTTTGCTTTTTCTTTCATTTTTTGCAGAAAGCCTTTTAGACTTGTGCGATTTATCAAGGCTGAATTCGAGGCCGGTCGCTTTTCAGCAACGTGGATTGCCTGCATGTGCAATCATGGAAAATGGAAATACGAGCAAGATTTAGGAGTATAGCTGGATGGTGTACTTTCGTTTCGTTTTGGCCACAGCAATGTCAACATGATTTAGGTTTTCGCGCTTATTCCAAGGAATAACGCGATTTTCGCAACCCTATATAGGTACCGGTGCATGACGATGCTCGCGAATTATCGCTTTAAAAAAAACGGCTTTGCGCTGTAGATACTTGTTAGTGTTTCATTTTTTTCCATGGCTGTGATCGCCTTTAAACAGGGTCATTTGGAAATACAGTGTGGTGTAGTCGACTCATTCAAGCTCATTTACCTTCAGTGTTATTAGTATCTCCGACACAGTTTAACGCTAACCTCGCGTCACTGCCATCGTTGCAAAATCAGAGAGAGAGAGAGAGAGAGAGAGAGAGAGAGAGAAGTGTTGTGGGATCCTACAGGATGAGCAGCAGTCAGTACCGAGAAAAGCTTGTTTTCACCTCTACGCAAATGTTATGCTAATGACGCAAACGCAATGCTAACACAAATATATCGGCGCGGTGACATTGTAGCACACTAACGCAAATGTTTAGATTCAGCTGCGGCATCCGCTTAAAGGTAAACCGAAAAAGAACTGGGTTAATTAGATGCAATGTCCTTTTCGCAATAAAAAAAATTAGATGCAGTGGTCGTGTTGATCGCCCTGCACACACTGACATCGCATAGCTCTTTCGCGTCAAGGGTCGTCAGGAATATCCGCGTTTTTAATCACCGAACTGAGTTCAACTAGCATGATGCACTGCTTTCGCCCCGCAGTGACCGCTATCGTTTCCGTGTCTGATCTGTTTATCGCACCATCCTCGTCTTGAGATTATACGGCTTGTTCGTCCAGCGAAGCCCGTAGCACCGCCTAGCAAGAACATCATGCCGAGAGAGAGAAAGGGATCAGCTTAAGAGGGGTTCCGCGCCGGCAGGTACGACTTGCCAGCAATAGCGGCCAAAGCAATCGAACTTACAGCACGCTCGCATAGAGTGCGAGCTGGAAACTGGGATGGACTGTTCGCAAAACTCGCTTCATACGCTTTTGAACATCACATGTGCCAGGATAACAGTACGGCCGAACACTCGCGTCCACTGCATTTAACTGCGCTCGTACAAGCGCTAAGCTAGCATATACTGTACACGCTATAAAGAGGCCGAGGAGCGCTGTACCTTGACGGATGGTCCGGCGCTGCGTTTTATGCGCATCGCCCGAGGCAGGTTTCCACGCAGTGAATCAAAGGAGGGCGCGGGCACTCAAAATTCAATAAGCCTTTCATTCCAGCTGGATATAAGTGGGCGGAGTAGATGGGGTGAGAGGGTGGGAAGAAAGCCCAAGTATCGCCGGCGGGATACCAGCGGCTTTATAGAGCCAGCAGCAAGGGTCCGGCTGTATAGTGCGCTGTGCCAGACAGCAAGCGGAGGTCAGATCGACGTCGCCGCGGCGCGCGGCATTGCCATTTGCGGCCCGCGCTCATGTGGGCTCTCCTTCTTTGCACCTTGGCCAATACTTTGCCCGCTGCGAATTCAAAGGTGCGGCTTGTTCATTTCTTCCCCGTTGGTGCCACAGCGTGTGATGGCATGGCCTATACGCCCTTCTATGCAGACCGGAAAGATATATCAGCCGCAGCGGTGAGCCCGTCTTCAACGCAGAGGTGGCGATGATCCCCATTTATATAAGAGGCCCGTAGTCTACCCTTTGGATCCACCTCCGTCAAGAAACCATATCATCGCTCTTCCGTGACGGGATTCGCTATAAGAAAGGCTACAACAGAACTTTCCAACAGAGCATCTTGGGGTGTTTTTGGCGCTTCGTGCCGAAAGGCGTGTCCCAGCCTTCGTGACGCACGATCTGTTTCAGGCTGATGCGGCACCGTTATAGTCATATACGAAAGGCCTTCGCAACTTTCAACGGCATAACGGTCCTACGGTTGAATCTTATGTGCGGCGCATTTGCGGGTGTTTTAGCGACGACATGGATATTGCGACAAGCGTGTTAGCAGATACTGTAATTACGTGGAAGCACGCAAACTGCAGTTATAGTTATGCCCAATCTATCATGGATTACACACAGTACACTTAGTAATGTGAAGAAGAAGTGAAGAAGAGAACAATGGTTTTTCATTTTAGTGTCCGTTCGAGGTCTCTGCAATCGTATTCGGGCTGTGGCATGCTGATTGAGGTAGCTGGGACATGGCGTTTTCTGCACCTACCTGCGAGAACAACAACAACAAAAGAGAGAGAGAGAGAGAAAGAGAAGGACGACGAGTGTATGCGGGCTGTCACAGCTCACCCGACTAGCCTGTTGTTGTTTGGTAGTTTACTTGCTACCGCTGTTCCTAGATATGAGCCTAGATTGCCGAAAATTAATACAGCGCGTCAGTTTATTTGCCATCTTGCCGGTAGCATCGATTCCTTGTTAGCAGGCTGCGCAATGCCGTGGCTGCAAAAAAGAGGTTAAAGCATTCCTTCTTGCTCTCCTAAAGCAAATTACGTTTATACAAAATGGTCTGCTACGGTCGTCACCTTGGCGCATTATTGATAGCCACTGACTGCGACAACGCGACCAAATGCAAGGTTAACGGCAAAGCAATGGGACAGTGCGCTCCGTTAAGCGTCAGTTGATATTTTTCGCGTGCATTGTTGATATTAGGATATATAGTGCAAGAGACGCGAACAACATGCTCAGGAGTAGCAAAATCTGGCCTTGGCAACCATGCTATAGGCACGCTTTTATCTGCTATACACCTCAGCTCCCACGTGTGACCATTGCCTCACATGCCATGACTCTACCTAGCAAGCTTTCCCTACCATGCGACCACTACTTGTCTTCAAGCCGACACCTTGTAGTAAACCATTTTCGCACTGTTTGAGAACCGTGTAAGCCGAATTCGCAAAGCAATTCTGTTTCGCGAGTGCTCATTGCCCATTGTCCCAGCGGCTGCCCTCACGGTATGTCCACGACTGATTGGTTTCTGGGGTTTTACGTCCCAAAAACCAGCTGTAATTATGAGAAACGCCGTAGTGGAGGTGTCCGGAAATTTCGACCACCTGGGGTTCTTTAACGCGCACTGAAATCGCACAGCACACGGGCTTCAACATTTCGCCTCCATCGAAATGCGGCCGCCGCGGCCGGAATTCGATCCCGCGACCCTCGAATCAGCAGCGACGGTACGTCCAGTGTAACATTGCGTTGATGACTTCTCCCACGAACAATTACAGCGTGATAAGGGCTTCTAAACATAGGCCTAGACCAGATTCTACGGCGCCACGCGTTTACATCATCTTGCGGAAACAATATGCAACGGACGACTGCGCAACATCCATTATGATCTTTGCGTATTACATGTTGGCGGTCCGGTTCCACGACGAGAGATACATTGTTGGCAAGGGGCAACGGAAACGAGAAGAGAGCTAAGCCTAAAAGCGTACAAGACACGTGAGGGGTAGGTACGGCCGTTCTGTCCACTTCCTGCCAACGGCACGCGACCGAGGATGGAAAAGCGCGGAGCCGCTCCCTCATCTTACGCTGCCGTCGCGACGGCGATGCATTGTCTCGGCCGCGTAATTAGGAACACGTCACTGACGGCAGTCTTGGAGATGGCGAGGGGAGAGCCAGTGGTCACACTCAGCCACCTGCCAGCGTCACTCGCGGCCGCGGCTCCAGAGATCAGCGAGCGTCGGTGGCTCGCGGCCACTCCGGTTCGTTGGCTTCGAGTGACCTCTCCTCGTCGCAGCGACCAGCGCGTCGCGTTTGTACTTCATGCATGCTGGCGCAAGCACGAGTTACGTGGATGTGTTGGCCTCCTCTGGGCCCCTTGGTCTCCCTCATTAATCCTGAAGGTCACGGCTCACCTCTTCAGAGTGGCTTCTTTCATCAAGGAAAACAAAAATCCCATTACTCTTGTCTGTTGTCGATGCCTTCAAATCGACTATAAGGAAGAATGTAATAATAAACTGCCTCTTAGGCAATAGCAAAACAAGTCACTCTTACTGTGACAGGACGCTAAGCATACTCTCTCTAAAAAAAAAAGCTATCAACTTCGCGTCAGTGTGCTATTTTGATGTAGCTCCTTCATTTGGCTTCGGACTCTACGTCTAAACTTCTGAGGTCAATACGGTAATTAAAATGGCAGTAATGAAGCTACTAATTAGGTTATCAACGTCGTTTCTGTCTATAAAGAACAAGATTCTACGCTGCACTCTCTATATGCAGAGACATATCTTCAACTAAAAAGACGAGAAATCAACATGACCAAACTAGTCTTCGAGCAGAAGCCTGGGGGTGTCTGCATTAATGGTTCTTGTTTAACAATTAACGCAATAACAAATGAAAGGGGCGAATAATTCTTGGTTACAGCGTTAACGAGCGGCCATGCATGCTCGTGTTCCTGCATCATCTCCCACCCGACATCACGACCTTTTACAGTGTTTATTAGACCCTACTTAGATACAGGTGACTGGTCACACTAAAGCGGCGAACTGCGCTCACTCCGGAAGGAACGGGAATATTCATTCCAGCCAGGTTTGTGACGTTTAGAAGTGTTCAGTGCAGCCATGTGTACAGCGTCAACCGCAGAGTCCTGCTTACGCCTATTTAAATGTCGCTAATCTCAACATTGCCATCATCATCACCGTCATAATAACAATGATTACATCATCATCATGTCCCCGCCTATGCAGGGAAAAAAACCTCCCCCATTGTTCTATGAAAGAGCTGCTTGATTTCATCAAGAGGCAATCCTTCAAGCAGTACCGAAACATATTGCCCTTTCAGGTATACGTTTTTTCTTCATGTTTTCTTTTCTTTTGACCGAAGGAACAAACAGGATATGTTGGTCGCAGGCCTCCGTTGAGCTCTTTCACTGAAGGTGCTCCGGGATGAAGAGCGACTGGTGTTTCACCTATTTGTCATTGCGATCAACACGTGCTCGAAGTCGTCGGCGGGTGTTTATTCACTGGTCAGTGTGTAGACATCAGTGTCGTCATGTCAGAGTCACTGTAAGCGCCCGGAGGCTTCCTGGGTGCGGCCGCCGCTGATGACGTGAGTAGACGTCCGAGGTGGCTCGCACCATCGCCGATGAACACGGTTGCGGTGTTCATGAAAAGGTACGTGAACAACATTTCGCTGGCACACCGCAAGAAGTGTACTTGTTCCGTGTTCTTGTGAATATGGGCGTGTGTATGTGTGAGCGGGAGGGGGGAAATGGAATGGGAAGAGGGGGAGGGAAAGGCACGGAAGATAGCTTACATCGAAGGCAGCACGCGAAACAAAATCCGCCTTGTGACCATATCTCGAGGTGAAATGGCGAGAAACTTTCGCAGCATCATCGTACATGTCTAGAAGTTTTGCTGGGGATTGGGAACGCTAAAGTTCTCACGCAGCCTGAAGAAAGCGCACCCTCACCACCCAAGCCCCTTACACATTTCCAGTCTTCTTTTTCACGGCCTCTGACGATAGCCACTCTTCACTGTGCCCAACGGTGTGCGGAAGAAGCAAATGCCTGCCGATTGCAGCCCCTTCCTGCCAACAGGCCCCTCAAGCTTGGTATTTTCAGTTGAACTTGGGTATCGAAGAGCAGGGCTATTGCATTCACCGCGACATTGCATTTACAGCTGAGGTCCCAAGCAGCTATTCACGAAAGTTTCACTTGCATCAACCGGTCATGCGACGCTTGTTTTTCTTCGCTCGTCCGTCCATCTATTTTATTAATAATTATTATTAATAACAATTTCTAGGGCGTCACGTCCACACCCTAGAGACGCCGTAGTGGAGGGCCCCGGAAATTTCGACCACCTGAGGGCATCGCACAGTACACGGGCCTCGGCACTTGACCTCTATCTAAATGTAGCCGCGGCGGCCAGGGCTCGATCCCACGACCAGTCCATCTGTCTGGCCTTTCTGGCTGACGAACACGCGGCGCGTGCACACACACACACACACACACACACACACACACACACACACACACACACACACACACACACACACACACACACACACACACACACACACACACACACACACACACACACACTGAGAGACAGAGAGAGACAGAGAGAGAGAAGGCGTACCGCTAGCAGTAGCACTGAAGTGTATTTCCGCCTTAATCCGATTCGCACTGACGGCGATGTGAGCCACGCATTCCAAGTCGTCGTGCCTCGCACGATCGTATGCGTGTTAGTGCACAGCGTATAATACGGGACTTCGGCGGGGACAGGATGCGGGAGTTGCAGAACGCTTCGCTGAGTGTCGATTTGAATTCGATCTCGCTTCAACGCGGAACCATTAGCCGGGAGCCGTGCAGTCATGCGCAGCAACACCAAAAGCAGGCACCGTGACACGTCCTTGACTCACGCGCAGTGAAATGCGAATCACGACAGCTAGCGGCACGGAGAATCTCCCACACGAATGGCGCGGAGCCTTGTGGGAGCCGAACTTCTCATGAGCAAGTCCCCTGACTCCCGTGTTGGAAAACAGGCGAACACAACGGGAACAGTGTGAAACTGTCACAACGCAATGTCGGGCCAGTAGTTGCGCATTGGTAGTAAATCTTCCTTAGCCCCAAAATACAACACAATGAAGGGTGCAGTTGATAAAATGGCACAGTAGTGGCCCTATACCGTACCACGGAATACCGAATACTATTCCGTGCTGGTTCCCTCTGATTAATCAGCTTTAATTGTCAAGGCAAGCCCGACCAATCAAAATTTATGAACTGGCCAGTGATTGGTCACTTATGCCCATCAGGGCATAAGTGACCAATCAAGGGGGACCAGCACGAAATAGCATTCCGTATTCCGCGGTACGGTATAGGACCCCAAGCCGACTAATGCACAAGTAGTCGGCGCGCAAGTGCGGAACGTTCGTGAGAGCTGAGAAAATAGTAGCGACGATTTCCTCTTTATTTCAAGGGGCTAAAATCGTGGAAGAGTTTCGTTCGCAAGTGCTCTTTATCCGCTTCAGAGAGTTTTCCTTAAGAACAGTCTTAGCCTAAGGGGTTATTGTGAATACTGGCACAGGATCACGGTCCACACATACTTATAAATTCACACGGTAAGAATGTTCGCAAGAACAGACGCCAGACAATCCGCCGAAGTGGAGGATGTAAGTTAGCGAGATCTCTGTAATCATCAGGGTCCGTATAAAAAGGTTACGACGCTATGAATACCTGTAATAGTACGTTTCATAGAATTATAATGGCAGACAATCAGTGAACGTAGCCGGACAAGGGAAACAGTTTGCTGACAGAAAGCTTGTTTCTTGTTTCTTTTCTTTTTCCCGTGATAGTTTCTCAGCTTCACAACTTGTTCAACACATGAGCACGTATCAAACGTGCGAACTTAGGCTGCTATGCTATGCCATGTACTACACAGAAAAATTACATCTCGTACGACATCATATGCTGGTCACCTACAATCAGCTTCTCAATGTTCGTAAGTTTTATCTATTCTGAATACATATTATCATTATGAGAAAAAAGAACGACAGTGTTTGAACCCGCAAACCACTCCGTGCTATATTTTCCCAGGGCCTCAGCCTTACAGGGTAAAAGATTCAAGGCATTTGTTACTGGGGGCCACACATAAAGGTGATTATTTTCGTGTGTAGCCAAAACTATTACATGCGGTTACGTTGTACTATGCGAGTTTAAAGAGAGTACGCAAAGTTTTGGCCCCTTGTCAGGAAATCAGCGGCGCATCAAGTAACCCCAAATCGGCATTATGTCATATCTTCACGCGGCATTTAATCAGCTACAATGGGAAGAACTTCTCGACATGGGTGATCCGTAGAAAAAACAAAAAAACAAAAACGAAATGCGTGAGGCTGGCAGGCCTATACTATATGGTAGCATAGCGTAGGCAGAACAAGCATAGTGTACAGCGAACGTAAGTAGAAAGAAATAAAAGAAAAGTTAGTTGGTCCGTATAGATCGAACATGCATTTCTCTCCTCCGTACGTACTCTCTTGCATGCGTGCTCGTGTACACTGAGAATGCAACGCTGGTGCGCATTATTTAGTGCCCTTAGCACGTACTCTTTCCACTGAGAAATAAATAATCTATATGCTGTTGCAGTTATGGGCGGCTGCACCGTAAGGCCTGCTTACCTCAATTTTGCAAGCCGTTTTGCTTGCGGCAGCTATAATCGCTTTGCGTGGGTGCTCGGCACGAAAATTGCTGAACTGTACGCTGAAATACGGCTTCGCATGCTCTCGAAGGGTTACTCTGACGGACTATACGCTCGACCTAGAGGAATGGCCGAGGTCTTGTTTGCATCCGGCGCGCGATTCGAGGAATGGGCCAAATTGCATGCAGACCACACGAGTCGCGATCACAATAAATAACGTTGTGTAATTGACTTGACACAGAAGCGAAGACAGCACTGCATATTCGCTTGCACACATGAGCTTTGCTTATTCATCAAGATTATTATTGGGTGTGGACGTGCCTTTTTTGTATGGGCGGTAATGGAAAAGCGTAAGGGCGTTGCACGTTCGCACGATAAATGTCCACCACAGGTGTTCTTTGTGTCTACTCTAGAGGGTTTTAGTGTTTGGACCCTAATGCGCTGAGAGACCCTTCGTTCTTGCGTTCCTTAGTTGCCTCCCTACCCCCGAGGTGAATACTAAAGACAAAAGAACACGCGTACGAAGTCTCTTGGGGACCCAACACTAAAACTATATATGTATGTATGTATGTATGTATGTATGTATGTATGTATGTATGTATGTATGTATGTATGTATGTATGTATGTATGTATGTATGTATGTATGTATGTATGTATGTATGTATGTATGTATGTTACTGTACACGGAAATACAAGTTCATTTTATGCTTCTGTCGGCGAGCTAAAACCGCGTGTATGTGCGTACTACACTACACAGCAGCGCCACATTTCGCAGTACGCCATCACTCCAGAAACAGATATACTGGTTCGCGGAAACCTTACCAAGCGGCTGCGTCAGGTGCCATATGCAGCGCGACGAAAATAGGCTTCAACTGTACCTTTATTCTATTAGCTTAATTTTCGTGCAATAACGATATTGTGCGAAAGAATACATAAAAGGGCAAACGGGCCTACAACGTACTGACATAACCGATTTTAAAGTCACTTTCATATCTAATTCCATACGACAGGCACGCACTCGAATCCTAGAGCAACGGCTTTCTTTCTTTCTTTCTTTCTTTCTTTCTTTCTTTCTTTCTTTCTTTCTTTCTTTCTTTCTTTCTTTCTTTCTTTCTTTCTTTCTTTCTTTCTTTCTTTCTTTCTTTTCATGTTGATACAACTACAAACATTTGCAGTCTTTAGAACGTCCCACATGCGAAAGCCCGTCGGAGTCGCCAGACACTGCCGAAAGGCGTGACCTCAAGTTCCTTACTCCTTTTTCATCGCCGCAAAAGCCCGCGCGGCGCTACACAGCACACAGTATACGCTATACATCGCGTTGCATGCCTGCTGCATCGACGTTCTCCTCTCGGGTGCGCGGTAGGCCGTGTCAAATTGATCGCATACCTTAGCCCCGAATCCCGCGGCCACCTATGGCTCCGTGGCATCTGAAGAGCCGCCCGGACAACGCTTCGGCTGTGGGAACAGCTTAAGGTCGCACTGTGCGAGCCTGTTTTGTATTACGGGGCGTAGTGCACATTAGCGAACATGCATGAACGCTTTGCGTCGGCTATACACAGACGCCTTCGGTAAAGCGAAGAGATTAACGACTGCTGCTTGCCCATTCGGAGCTGCTACAGGTCTTTCTATACATCATTTATTTTTTTCCTCACTCGCATTCTTGAACCGTTATAGGGACGCCCCCACGCCGATAGAAAGGATGTACTCTCCGCGGCTATCGCCGATTAAAAGCGTATTAATCAGGGTGCGGTAATTTTGGTACTCGCGCTTACATAGCAGGGGTGGTCTTGGGATGTACTTGCACATCCAGAGCGGCAGGGTGTACCACCACCTCTTTTCCTAAGCAGAGGTGGTGGTACCTCTGTTATAACTACCTCTGTTACTAAACAGAGGTGGTGGTACCTCTGTTAGTATATATAACCACCTCTAAACGGAGGTGGTGGTACCTCTGTTAGTAACCACCTCTACTAAACAGAGGTGGTGGTACAGCCAGTTCGGCATCCTTGGACACCTGAATCTCTGTAAATACTTGGAAATGCCAGCGATTATCGGTGAACTCGCATGTCATTTACGAAAGCCCTATTGATTGAAACAAAAACAGTTTTAAAATAATTGCCATTGGACGGCTTGTGTGGGTGTAACGGACAGCGAAAATAATACGACATCTATATGCGAAATCTACGGAGCTACGTTTGCGCCACATTGTAACTTAGCTCATTGTCAATGCCACTGCGCTTTACAGCATTCATTGTTTGGGCGCTTGTCTTCATCTAATTGGTCGTGCGTCACTACATGCCAGTAAGGACAGCGCAGTCTATTGGTTTCTGCTGAACTGCTTTGAGTTTGTATTAGTTGCTTATAAGGGTAACGTTTGAGCGTAAACTTTAAAGGCTTAGACTTGATTCTTAAGTCAGTCTTCAATATTAACGATCCGAAATCACATTCTTTGAAGCCGCGGTTCTGCATCAGCAGATTCCTACTGCAACGTGCTCAACCATCGCTTACGTCCACTCCAGAAGTTGGCACAGAACCTTGTTCCTGCAGGGTGGTCCTCTGGGCATGTGTTGAACGAACTTGCGCAGGCGCAGAAGCGCCACGTAAATATCGCGCAACGACCGGCGAACCTGGCGCACTGAACGTTTCTGCCTCGCGTCGCGGCGACGTGAAGCATGGCGCTTCTAATACCGCCAAATTGTACTAGAGTGTGATCGATGATTACGTAAACAGCGAAGGCGGAGCGCTATATATACAGCGGTTCGCGTCTTTCCGCGTGTGCCGACGGCATCTATCTTGCAGGGAAGACAAAAAATAAGCTCGCAAGTGCACTCTATGCAACTAACTTTGCTGCTCGTTCGTTGAATGTTGCACGCTTCGGTGTGGCTACAGCCTCCGCTCATCACGCTGAGTGTTTCCCTGATCGCCTTTCTCAGCGGGGTATTCAGAAACGATTTGGAACGCTATGTTTGCTCGCGAGATGAGCATAATTTCTTTTTCATGATCGAAGTTACGAAACGCTGTGCAGTGTCGATCGTCGTTGCGTGTGTGGTGTAAGCCATCATCTTGAGAACCCGCGGGACGAGCCAAGAAAGAAGAGGGGTTGCAGCCAGAAAGATCGAAAGAATCACGTATAGAATTCGCGGAGCGAAGAATTCGGAGGAGGTGCTGATTTGTGCTCCCGTCATATGTGTTCCCTTCTTCTTTCTACCCTTCTTCAGAAACGAAGAGGCAATGTTTATGAGGCGGCGCACTGCGTAACTTCAACGACGTCATCCATCGTATAAACATAATCAAGAGCGAAAAAGAACTAAATGGTGCCTCAAGTGTCAGCAGCCTTCTAAAGCTGAGCCGTGTGCAGACAGGTGTTCCTGTCCATACAACTGTCGATCTTTCTCGAGCGTAAAATTTTATGTAAGTGAAATAATTTATTAGTACAGAATTATTTATTTAGCATATGGTCCGCCGATCTAGAGGCCACGCTGGAAACTCGCTCCAGCACGTCAAAAATACTATTCCAGTGCACATAAAATTTGTGCGTCAAACTCTCGTTACCGTAAACGTGGACTCGGACTTGTGTTTGTTCCAATGAAAGCGCCTATACTATTAATAGCTCAGTTTCAAGAAGCATTGCTGGTAAAAAAAAAAAAGTTCACGAAGCGGTTCCCATTGAAATCTGCACTGAACAATGATTTCTTTTGGCTTCTGCGCTCCAGTGTTCTACAACGTACTTTAGGCAGCATCGACTGATTTCGTGATGGGCACCTCATACAACTTTTAGAAGTTTTACAGAAAAGAACAAGAAGAGAACCCTGAAGGCGTGCTAATTTCAAGAACGCGCTCGCACTTATGAGACATCATGCCAGTATCAAGTCAACTGAGCTGAAACGCAGGGGCGCGCTATGCTATTCCCTCATATAGAGTCCATAACCTAATTTGCAAATGAAGAACACTAGCTGTCAATTCGTTAGCTACGCGGTACTTGGTCCTCCTCGAAGGCACGTCATCACAAATCGGCATTACGCAAGTACCGCATAGATAAAGTAACCGTGATAACCGGAAGCATTTCGCGTAGCCGTGATAGCGCTTCATGTAAACACGTTTACTTCGTTGGTTCATCCTTGGCTACTTAAGTCGCTGTATCCATCGCATTGCCATATTTTCAAACCTCAATTGCCGCATTGTTATGTGTGAGGATATATCCTGGTTTGAAACACGGATTAGCATTAGTTACGGTTCGACACATAACCGTTTCACAGACGGCTGAGCTCGGTAATGTCCAGATAGTATATACACATTCAAGGGAAGTCGTGACTCTAAGAATAGACTTGCACAAATATGCCACTGAAGCCTCTGCTCGTGGAGCTCACGACTAACAGTGACCTACTATCGATCACTTGCATCGATAGCCAAGGGGTAAAGTAGCATACACTGGTAATGTCTGTCACACAAGGTCTGATGAATATCAGTTGAAGAGCACGCATAGCTAGCGTACGTGATCGGTATATACTTCGGTGTAATGTTGACTAAGACTAACCACTCGGAGCGGACAAAACCACTGTGCGAAGCACAGCGCAAGATTTCTTTTTATCGTTCTATATTCGTTATAAATATTGCTGCCATAGCAATCACCAGTTTTGATTTTTGTTTGCTCTCTTGTCTCGCCATCGTAGCTCCCCCCTAACACTAACAGAGATAACGTTTTCTTTAATTGAAGTGCGGCGCCGGCTTGAGTGAGGGATAATTACTGGCCTTCAGGGCGCTCGTGACAGATTATCCACAGATTAGGAAAGAGCTCAGGGCGCTTCGCGGTCGGGTTTCTGCGCGTGCTCATTCAACGTCGCGCGCTGGTATCACCAGCGGTGTGCCTGGTGTAAGCTATAGGTGCGCTGTCCTCATGCGCTCAAAAGTACAGTTTCAGCGCTGAAGGAAGTTCCTGATGGCGCAACACTGTAATATTGAATTGGTTTGCCGTTCGCGCGCTTTTGAGTGTGTGACGGCTTTCTTCATATCTTCTTCCTCGAGCACGAGATGGCTCGAGGAAAAAGATAGGAATTTATACCTATGCTTTTTTTCTTGGTGCACTTTCAAGTACGTGCGGCTAAAAACGCGTGCGAACACCGCTAACACGTAACTCCCAGCAGCCAACACACATATCGCAAAACAAAAGAACAAGAACAAATTTGAACTTTCATTTGACTGAGCACGCTCATACAAAACGTCTGTAAACACCTGTATCGTTAGCGCCATGCCAGTGTAGATCCATGCAAGATTCACATGAACAATTTACAGGCAGGAAGAACGTTCCTGCATTGCTGCACAAAAATTGGTTTAACATGAATGAGAACACAGTGAACAACAATAAAACTTCTGCTGCATTTGTACATTTCCATGCATATCGCTTCTGCATTGCGTACATAGGAAGTAGACCCTTTTTTGCATATATAGACATATAAGCATATATATACGCATATCTGGCTATATGGTACGTGTCCGTATGTGGCCGTATTTGCCCAATACGTGTTGTCCGAGTCATACGTGACACTTCTCGTGTAATGGGCTTTTATTGCCATATACGCGTCCATCACGGTTTGGGCAAATAGGGCCACATACTAAACACGTGCCATATATAGCCAGGTATTTCCAATTCCTGATATCGCCTTATCTGGCGTTTTTTGTAAGGTCTGAGCTGTATATACGCTGTGGTTCGCCCACTCATGTGCATCGCGTGCACCAATCACATCCGTGCTGGGTCGTGCACTTCGTACGTCAGCACCAGCACAGACGTTTGAAATACGAATAACGAATGCGTAAGCGGAGGCATTCAATGCAACCCTCTTCACGTCGTGTCACTGTTTACCTTCCACAAGAGCGATGGCACTCGTTCTCGCGTCTTGTTTGCCAACGGTCGGCTGCAGCACGCCGATGCTTCTCGAAGCGTCATACTTGAGAGTACTTTCGAGCGTATTAGGCTTCTCTGGTTATGTGGATATAGCGTGCAAGGTCCTGTCAATAACGTTCCACTTCTTAATGTAGTGGCGAGCAAATAATGAAAGGGGTGATGGACGGCCGCCATCTGCACAACATGGTGCCGAGAGTCTGCACTGAGCGCGTTATACTCTTTCACCTGCGCATTATAAGCCGAGCAGGCTGGAACATCAGTCATGGCCAGGTACTCGTTTCGACGGCTCCTACAGAGGCTGCGCCACGAAGCTTGCGCAAGGGGAAATAGTACATCGCCATGTGGACGAAAGCAAAACATCAAAAAAGAAGAGACGGCACCAAAAGAAAGTTTATGAGTGTAAATTACGCTTAGTTAGTTGCTGTCTTAGGTTGTCCCGCTCACAGGGACGCAATTATAGGGCACACTGAAGGATGAGTAAAATGTACTGTCTCATTGGCTACAAAACTGTCATTCCATCTGGTATTCTCGCGGTGTTGTAAGGGTGCATACTAGGTGTTTCTCTGACATATGGGGAAAGTATATAGATACAGGCCATGACGAAAGTCTAAAAATTTTCACCGCCTGTATGATCGCCCACCACGCTCCTACACGACAGCAATCAAATAAAATTAAAGCACAGACGAATTCACAGACACACACGCACGCGCGAGCCCGCACGTGCGGACATAGTTGCTGGCAAGGTGCTCGGGTGTCGCGAGAAAGACTACATGGCTCACATGTGTTCTAAAAACAAAAGCGTTTCTCATGTCCGGTGACCTTGAACACCGAAACTTCTTAGCAGCCTCCTTTCGGACCACCGTTAAGGCGATCGCGCAAACACAGGCACGCGCGCAATACACACAGCAGCAGTTTGTACACAGACCCTCAGAAGGGGACAGAGGTCTCAGCCAGCCATTTGCCGTCCTTGACCCCACGTCGTGCTTGATTGTTGCTGCGACCATTTCTGCGAAGCTTTTGCCCAGCGATGCCTGCTATACTCTGTTGTTCCGTGCAGCATAGTCAAGGTACAAGGCCATCAAGCGCAGAACTCCTGCGAAGTGAGGTATAGTGTCATTGTTCGGAGACGCACCTGCGGAGCAGCTTGTGCCAATAGAGGGCCCACCTCCCCCTCATTCTCCGGCATCTAAGGCTGCCGCTGACGCTGCAGCGCTCCTTATTCGTAGTAGACATGGCGCGGAAGGACACATTTAAGATGCATTCGCCCTCCTGATTGGTAGAAGGGGCCTGCAGCTTCTACCGTGCCGCACGGAACTACTGAAACAAAATATACAGTCTGCCTGCTTTTGGTCTTCGGAGGGGTCATTTGGAAAGACCATTATGTGGGGGATATGTCAGTGTAAGCACGGGCTCGTTCATCGAGAGCCAGCCGCCGAAGCCGTCTTCGACGCTCACCCTCCCGACTTTTTTTTCACTTCTCCTCGTTTGGTAAATAAGGTTCTCTGTCTGTCTGTCTGTCTGTCTGTCTGTCTGTCTGTCTGTCTGTCTGTCTGTCTGTCTGTCTGTCTGTCTGTCTGTCTCATCGTTTGGATTCACTCATTTAAAAGGCCCGGTTCCGTATAGCACGGTCTCCGTCCAATGAACGGACTGTTGCAGTGTAGTCCGCAAACTGTCTAAAGAACATTGCACAGAGGGCCACATCCTCGAGTCGCTATGAAAAAGTCCCATTTCAGTAAACACTGCAGCCATTGCAGTGCCCGCCTTGGACGAACACCGTCCGCGGTGCGCCGCACACTGTCGGAGTTATGTAGCGTGGCTACATTGATCAAAGGAGGCAGCAACTGTCTCAGGAAAACTTGTGGACCACTGGTGTTGAAAAAATGAAAAAAGTGTATGGTGCCTTGTACCTGCTCTTGGAACGTCGTTGAAATGACATATGGAAGTTCAGAGAACTGGAAGTGACAGCTTCAGCAACAGTCTGAACAAAAATTAGTGACTGCCTACCGTCCTTCACTGAATTCCTGGTTTCTTTCTTGTTTTTTTTTATCGAAATAGAAAGCGTACCATTGGAAGTGTACACGCTTCCAGTGGTTTCGCTCGAAAATCTGCAGAAATGTATAAAACAGAATTTTTTTATCTTCGTGGTCACCGCTTCTGCAAGTAGGAACTTCGGCAACACTGGCTACTGGGTCTTTTGAAATTGTTCGTCGCCGAGGAACGCTACTAGATGTGTGCAAAACAAAATCGTATAAAATTTTGCTTTTAAGAAAGATATATAAAGCTTTGGTGGATATTCCTTGGCATTTCATTACACCTGGAGTTTGACACACATCGCCGAGGATGGCGCCACCAGTCATTCTCTCACGACTTTCAGGGCCGAGTTAAAAATATTATTCGTTTTTGTACAAACATGATCGTTTCCAGTGATACAAGACACTATCCTCTCATTTTCCTCCAAACGAAAAAAATATTCTGAGGCGTATACATTCCCTTCAAAAGCTTGGAAGCAATATTTTTTGTAACTGCTTTGATCAATAGATAGCGTATCCAATGCGATCATGTACGATACAATTTTATTGGAGTCAGATATAGGCTTAGCACATTTTGCTGACTTCTGACAGGATGACCGGATGTTCCCGCTTGGCCAGGGTCGTTGTGTGTGCGAACTCGCTGGGAGCACAGATAACGACTCTGGCTTTTTTCTGAAAGTCACTTTGCAGGTCACTGATACCGAACGACAGCTAAAGAAAACCATGCGATGCTTACTGAGAAATGATACCCGCAGACGTACTTTAAGTGGTGCAGGGCAACTGCTGGATCATACAGTTTGTGGAGGAGGAGGATGGAAACAGAGAGGCAGGGAGGTTAACCAGAAAGCGTCCAGTTGGCTACCCTGGACAAGGGGATGGGGAAAGGGGAATAGAAAGACGAAAGACAGAAGAGCGAAAGAAAAAAAGTTTGGCAGATAATGCGCTGACGTGTAAGGCACTGCACTGGTACTCAAAGGCGTTCACATAAGCCCGTCGTCCTCAAGAAGCAAAACAGAGTACAGTCTGTGATCTCAAGAGGACGAACAGCGCAATTTCGACGAGTATGTGAAACTGAGCTAACAGTGCCACATCGATCCGGCTTCTGGATTTTATACGACCACCGGAGAGCAAAATTAAACTGTTCATTAGCCTTGAAGGCACCTCTCGTGAATTAGACTAGCGAAATATGTTTTACCTATATGATTGATCGTCGAAGCTACCACTTAGTATTCTTCATTGGGAGCAAGACATTTGTAAAGCAGTTTTATAGCTGAAAGGGAACATTCTTTACCTGGTCTCAATATGCTTCACGGCAATAAAAGCAATTTCTCTGCAGCACTATACGTTGCTACAGTTCAAAAGAGCTTCCTGAATCATGTCTGCTAGCGCCTCGAGCTATAGAAGGGCGTCAAAAAGCCCAATCGCATCGAGCAACTGCGAGATATCCGACATTTTGCGGCTTGAATTCGCCTAGCAGCTCTTATCCCCGGGCTTCCTCTTTTGCAAGCGCAGTTCCCACGCGTTCTTACTTGTTCAGGTTTATGGTTTAGAGAGAGAGTGTGGGCTTAAAAGGAAAGATTGACAAATTACGCTGCACATTATGTGGACAGGTCGGTACCTACTCGAAGACCACCAGCCGCTCCGACAGGCTCACTCACTCTTAGCAGGAGGGTCATTTAACTTGAATCGAATAGACCACACCAGCCTCAACGAAAACATAGGGCTCTTTCCTTGCTGTAGCTCTGATGAGGTGTTGTAAATGTTACGGCATTTCTGAGTTTTTTGCAAGATGTCAGAAATTGTTTTCTGGTGAAGATTGCGCAGATAGTTCGAGCTGGCAATCCTTTTCTGCTTTCTTTCGTGAAACCCTTCAGTTTCGAGTAAGCACTTGCAGTGTCCAGCTTTCGTCTCTGGCCCGCCACGGCGCTCTAGTGGCTATGACTCTCGGTTGCTGACCCGAAGGTCGTGGGATCGAATCCCGGCAGCGGCGGCTGCATTTCGATGAAGGCGAAATGTCGAGGCCCGTGTACTGTGCGATGTCAGTGCACACGAAAGAACCTCAGGTGGTCGAAATTGCCGCAGCCCCTCCACTACGGCGTCTCTCATAATCATATCGTTGTTTTTGGACGTTAAAGCCCAGAAATCAATCAACTATATATGGCGTCTCTCATAATCACATCGTCGCTTTGAGACGTAAAACTCCAGAAATTAATCATGAACTTTTGCCCCTGTTCGGGCTTGCACTCTTGCAATGACCTCATTTGGCACTATTTTGCAAGCATGACGCTGCACATTTTAATCTGAATTTCCCGGTGAAAATTGAGGAGTGATGCAAACGAACTGCGTTTCAGGAAGACATACGTAGGCTGCGGTCTCTGCAGGAGCTCCACCTTACTGGGTCGTATCGTGTTTTAGCGGACATCAGTAACTTTGACAATCGTACCAAATATACGGTATACCACGTGCTCTCTAACCAGGAAGCAGCGCACCACCCATCCGTGTGGATTCTGCTTTAATACTTGCACCTCTATAACGATGTCCTTCTTCAGCGCGTCGCTGTGCCCTTGGACTCTACACATTATCGACGCAATTCACGCGGACAAGGTCCGGCTCGCGGTCACGGCTACGCGAAAGCTTCGTGCACTTGCATGGCTCCTTCTGTATACACATGCGCCAGTCGCAGTCGGAACACACTGCTCGCGACAGCTGCTAACGATCTGAAAGGCCTTAACATAACAATAGACGACCGAGGCAGGGGACTACCGCAGCGATGGCGAGGAGAGTGCTGCAAGAATGCAAATGACTCGTGCGCCGCTTGCATGCATACAGACGAGGCAAAAGATACCGCCACTGACACGCTCTGGAGAGTATGCAGAAGATTACGGTTTTTTGGTTTAGGTTATGCGCGGCAGCAACTTCGGTGAGCCGAGCATTGAAACGACGCGAGACACCGACATGATAAAGATGAAAGCGTTCTGGAGGAAGGGGTGCGGGGACCCGCTGTATCTGTTTTTGTATCTACGCTTGCCGATCGTATGTGTGTAAGTTGCGGAATTACCCACACTGACGTCTCACTATCGGACAATTGCGTTGGTCTATACATCAATTCCCGGTATCGGATTTGGAGCTTACGATCAGCCATTCGCGCCGAAGGGATTCCTGTAGCAGCTTGGGGCTCGAGACCACACATGCTGGCTCTCGTTTTAATGACAGCTTGATAGTAAAAAGTCAAACGGGCCTTTATCAGGTTCCCGATGCCTTCGCCGACTGGCCCCTGCCAGCTTGAGGCCCTTCGTTATACAAACTAGTATTTGTTGTCGTGTAGGTGCTGCCGGTTTCCAAGAACTCGTCTCGTGATCTGCAGGACACCGCAGTATAGACGTGGAAGACGAAGGTCATAATTTATGAAAAGTCGTACACGTATATCGTTTGGATCGCGAGCGCACAAATAATTGCGTGTCTTTAAATAATGCAGTGAGACTACTGTATATTTCACAATACGGTTCGTTTGTGTCTAAGTGGCTGATGTGAATAGAATGAGCAAATAATCTCATAAGAAGTTTACATTGAAAGCACTGCTCTGCAGGGTTTATAACGTCCAACTTCCGCGGTGAATGGAGGAACTGTCATCACGGCGAAATTTTTCCTGAAAAATCTTTCGTTAACGCGGCATATTTGTGGAATGGTACTATAACGAAGTAAAACAGAAAAGTCTTATCATGATGATCATCATCGTATAACTGCACTACGAAGGCTTCTCCCGACGATTTCCAATTTACCATGTCCTACAGTTTGCCATGGTCAGACCGTTCAACAAAACTGGCGTACGGACGCGTTGTGTAATCTTCGACAACCGCGGCGAGACAAACTCAAACAAAAATGTGACACTTGCGTATCATACGGTTTTATTGGGCCTAGATGGTTTAGCAAATCGCTGGTAAGGCTGAACGTTGACTGGAGTTCTGCCACGCCTGGGCAAGGCCGAAGAGCTTACGATCGAAGGTTCAGCGTGGGTGTATAGGGTGTGTATGTGCGAAGCACGCGATCGCCTTGGTGAGCCCACGAACTTAAGCACATCAATTTCCTACAGTCGCTACATTGTGCGCAAAGAGTACACCATCGCTCACACCTAAGGCGGAAGGGAAGGTCGCTCCCCTCCCTTGTCGCATAGCTCTCTCATGCAGGCACACGCGGTGATAGCCTACGCCAAAGCCAATGTTGTGGTTCGGCTCACCGTCAATCTTGCTTTTGTAGGTCAACACAAGTAAGAGTCGAGCTGGTGTCAACATCGACAGGGGTGGTCCAGCAAGAAGAAAAACAAAGAAGGCTGCGCAGGACTGCGGTTTGTTTGCCTTTTCTCTCGAGAACGGGTCGAGATGGTAGCGCCTCTATAAAGTCGATCTGTGTATGGCCTTCGCGCGTAAAGCGGTGCAAGCGCGCGCTTTCGCTGCGTGCGTCAGAATCTCTCTTCTGACAGAGGAATGGCCGCTGAAGCAACGCTTGAAAAAATAAAATGTTGTTCAGCGGCAGCCACCATTCTATGAAATGAATACAGTACTCATGCATAGTGAACGCTTCATACACCAAATACAATAAAAGAAAAAGTAATCTTCGTTTGTAATTACAGGTTGCGTCCAACCCCAATGGTGAGTGTCTTTAACGTCCAGCTTTCTTTCTTTTTTATGCGCATAACTATGTGCGTTCATAAGGCGCTATAAGCTTCTGTTCGTGCTTTGAGACTGGTAGTATCGTAACTCGTGAGCGCGGCTGCCTTGTATTGTTGTTTATGTTTTTGTGGTTTCATTATCTATGTTACATGATCCACATCAAATACTTTAACCTCTGCTTTTAGACACTGAGCATTTATTCTTGCTAGCATCTTGTGATAATTGTTCTGCTTACTTTCACTTGCCATGCAAAAATGTTATGTGTTTAAGGCATATTTCCTGGAATCTGTCATGTCGTTCAGTCTTATTCTTGTTGTTCGATCCCGTCTGCCTTTCTTAAGCTTCAATTTTTTTTACCTTCTCTTTTCTGAGGAGTATAAAAAGGCTTTCTGTTCTTTTTTCGACAGAAGTTACGGGCTTGCCCCATGACTTATTTTTCTTTTTTTATAGCGGCGTACACATGACTTCAAGCCAACTAACAAAAATAACAGCGCTGTTCCGTAGGTGTCTTCTCACCTCAGCGAAATTTCGCACCTGTTTGCTCTCTTGGAATTCACTTTTCTGTGTTTTCTTTGGCTTTTTCACTTCCCTACAACAGCGCATCAGTTGTAGCCCAAAGACGCTAACATGCTTTAACAGTAACATATGTAGTAAACAAGTATTTCGGCTGCAAGTAATCCTCGATCCGACGTGTCTGCCAAGGCTCAAACCGCTCTCATACTGGAAAATAAAGGGCTAATTGTTGATCGCCCTCATTCATTCATTCATTCATTCATTCATTCATTCATTCATTCATCGCAGCCCACGCATCTTTTGTGAGCCGGCTTTCCACAGAGTGCGTAGGCGGAAAATGTCGCCGCGCGTTCCTATAACGGCAGGCTGCATCTTGTAGGAACGAATGGGCCTTGGAGGAAAGCAAACAGAGCCGTTAACTTTAATGCCACGCCTCCCTTCGGTGAACACCATTTATGCACGGCTTGAAGGTGAACACGGGGTAAGTTCTAAAGCGAATGAACACATGTATTTGAACGCGTGCATGTTTGCAAAAGGCTTTCTTTTTTCCGGCCACGTCAGCGAACGAACAAAGACGGCTTGCGCCATGCCCTTCCACCCTCGATTTCCTTTCCATTTTATATGTAATCTTGTGTCTCTCCTTCGGCGCCGTGGGACCGAAGTTTGCGCCTTTTAGACTCCCACGCCCACTGACCCTACTAAGTGATGGGTACAGAACACGAACCGTACCGATGCTGACAGCGCCCCAGATCTCGATGCGTATGCATATACGTGTGAACAGCCTTGACGTGTGGGCCATGGGTCGCGAATTTACTGGGAAAAGGCATGAGCGACAGTTAGCTGTGTAGTGATGTGGTTGCTGCTATGTATATGCATACGTTTAAGATCAAGGCAGCGTCACCTTCCTCCGGCGCTGTTTTGCAGCGCCGGAGAAAAATTTTACCAAGCACGTCCGTAATTCCCTTGCAGTGCTTATCTCGCTCGCCCTTGACCAGCTTACCTCAGTGTATTGCATAATTCGCCTTCGTATCACAGAAGCATGATCGAGTGTATTAACTTGTGAATGCATGATGTTTCCTACGTTTCCTTTTCTATACTTTCGCTCCAACACATTTCCATGAAGGATTGTGCGGCGAGGCCACATATGGCGTTAGACTTATATGCATCAAAAGCTGCCTATAACAAATTCGCAAAACTGAGGGCCACGCAAAGGAGAAGTATTTAAGTGCTAAAGAAAACAGCTAAAGTTTCAATGCCAGCGGTGGCGGGAATCACGGCGCTGACAGCAATGACATGCTGCAATGGTAACGAGAGTAAAGCTAAAGAAAACAGCTAGCTTCAATGCCAGAGTTAACAGAGGAGTTATAACTCGCTGAACGCGCAACACCCTTGGAAAGAGAAACGCAGAATGTATCGACATGAAGCATGCACGTGAAGTGAGGCGCGCCGGATGACGCGACACGAAGTGAAATCGGGGCTCGAAAGACCGACGTGCTAATATTGTCGATTAGTTTGTTGCAAGGATTTTTCACCAAGCCCGTGGTACAAAGGTTGGTTTAAAGCATCGCAGAGTAATATCTCCTTCTTTTTACGCCACATAGGTGCCCCAGGCTGCATCATGCGAGTTTTATTTTTAAGGCGAAAGGCTTCATGTCGGAAATTGCTCAGCATTCAAGCGCATCACACGTGAAACAATAGCGCCGCTCCGTTTACGTTGAGGACTCGGCACTGCCGGCTGAAGGGCCGCTCATACTCCATCTTTGAGGGAGAGAAAGTGAGCAGTGACAGATCTTCAGGGAGAGGAGCAATGGCGGAACGGATGCGACGTGTGCTGAGCTTGGCGGGTGGGCCAAAGATGGAGCACAGCACGCGGATACGCGCTTGAGCAGAGAACTAGCTCTAACCATTCGCTGTTTGTCAGAACCGTACAGTGGTCAGGCATCCGACTCCTTCGCCGCGCGGGAAAGCTATATACGAGTCATTCCAGCGCTGTCAAATTTACAGCAGAATGCACGCAGCTGACTGCAGATGCGGTTCATTTAGCATTCTGCTGAAGGCTTGCGGGTGTTCTTGTGCGAGCGCCTGTGTCTGTGCACTGAAGGGGAGCGCTTGGGGGCAAGCAATGCGCCGCGTGATCAAGCAGCGCCGGATGTGCGCGCCGGGTCATGAGAGCACACCACACTAGAGCTCGTCGTGGAGGAGCTCTTCACATACGCTGCCTACCCAGCTGACTCCCAAAGCTCGGTGTTGAGACCTTATGGTGCCCTTCTGATCCCACTTTTAGAAGGCGAATGTTTTCTTTTCTTTTTTTTACTTTTAGACAAGAAATTTAAGACCGTGCCTCAAGACGCATATGACTGCTTGAAGCGCCTTCCCCGTCTTTCACTCAAGAACGACTATGAACGACGATGATAAAGGCGAGTGTTATGCTCTTGTAACACAAGAATGCGAAAGCCGCTTCGCGTTTGTTTTTCTACCTTCGCAGTTCGCTCGTACAGTATGAAGTGGGCAGACACAGTGTTGTACTAGAGGTGTCAAGAGTTTCATCCATTTTAGTGTTTTATATGAAATGCAGCACGTGCCGCGCTTGATCTTGTATTATTGTTAATAGTGATGTGAACGGCAAGCACGTCACGATATCAATGTTATGACCAATCAGAATGTTGCTCCTACACATTCGTACCCTTCCGTGGCAATTCAGCTATACGCTAAGTGAACGGCACATTTCCCGTACGCGCGTTTTTCAAGGCCATCATCTAATGAGGCACGCAATAACTTTGTATAATTAACGTATTTCATGATCTTGTCATTCATGACCGTGTAATTAATAACTTGTATCGCGCACATGGGACTCCTTCGAAAATCCCTGTCTTGCAGGAGCCGCTTGGGTCGTTACGGACACGTTATCGAGAAGTATAGCTCGTGTCACTACAAATAATCGCCGTAACTTGACCGGGTATAGGCTCAGTAGAAAAAAGGCTGAGCTGATAACGGGTTAGATTGTAAAACTTTTGCGGTTCGTCCTTCCGTTCCCGAACGAACTCCACTTGAGCAGAAATTTCGCCTATTGTTCACAGATAAAATGTTACCCGCCGTGATAGCTTAGCGGGGTGTTGTTGTCTTGCGAGCTCGAGGTCGCGCGATCGAATCTCGGCCACGGCCAAGTGCACTTCGATAATTGCGAAATGAAAAAAAAGTGTATTTAGATTTAGATGCACGTTAAATAACACCAGTTGATCAGAATTAATCCGGAGCTCTCCATCGTGGGGCGCGTCTCATAATCGTGCCTAGTTTTGGCACGTTAAAAGTCCATCAAACATTTTTAGAGTTGAAACGTTTTTGCTACCACTTGCTGAGAAGGAAGGAAAAAAAAACAAAAAAAGCAGAAAGAAGGGAGGTTAACCGTAAAGGTGTCCGGTTGGCTACCCTGCGCTGGGGAAATGCGAAAGGGAATAGAAAGATAAGTCGCAGTGGTGGCGCAGCACCCTCAATTTTCGTACGGCATGCACAGTCTTGAGAGACTAGTGATCTGCGCTATGCTCACGCGTAGCATGTTTATATTCTATTCTTTCAATAAACATTAGTCCTTCATATTTTAAAAAAATCTTCAACAGCCAAGAAATGAATGAAAAGAGACTCAGATGTGTTGACTTCCGGTAATAACATCATAGACTTGCTACAGAAAAAAAACAAAAAAAAAACTCGACATACATTCTCTGGCAGTTCCTCGTGTCCTGCTGCCCACAGAGACTTTCTGTCCACAACGGCATGTATGCAGAGTAGCATGTTGGTGTCTATATATGCGCTGCCAAAGATTCTATGCGCTACATTAGGGGCATTTATCGATCTCCTTCAGTGATATCACAGGAGAGAAAAAGTTCACGCAAGTTTTTCTGCGCGGCCTCGCTCACTGCAACGCCTGTATCACTCACTTGTCTGTAACACTGCTTCTAACGCAGCTGCCGGAACTACCAGTCTCTCAATATGCTCTCTTTCATCAGCATTCGAACGTACAGCAGCTGATCCGGATGTTCTCTGTGTGCATTCTCTACAACAACTGCCCACCATCAAGAGATTTTATTTCATCGGCATTCCGCCATACACGGCAACTGATTTGGAAGCTCTCGCGTGCGCTCTCTATATGACAGCCCCTCGTTACAAGCTAACGAGAAGTTCATCGCCAACCAGTGTCTTTCTTATTATACATATTTCTTTCGTATTCCCGACGGCGTCATGCACGGCCGGGCCTTCCCACGTTCTCGGGCCGAATCTAGCTCTCCGTATCTCTCGGCTATATAGAGATCGATGCTCTCGCGGTGGTGACAGGGCCCTTCGGACACCTTGCATAAAGCTCGCACGCCCCGAGTGTGCAGATTGCTTCGCATTCATTTAGCGGCGTCATTAATTTGTATCGCGCGGAACAACGCCCGCGATACGTTTTCGCCTCGGACGCGTTCGCACCACGGCGGACTGCGCGCTAACACGTGAAGCGGGCCACGGCAACCCAAAGTGAAGCCATCCAGAAAGCGGAAAAGGAAAAGTAAAGAAGGAGCGGGGACGATGAGCACGCGGCTGTCCACTTGGTCTCCTTTAAAAGCGTGCATTGATTTGGCAGCCATAGAGCCACCGTGAGCCTAGCCCGGTCAAGGTTTTAAGTCACTGTTGCTTCCGCGACGATGAAGTGTTGCGATTTGCAGCTGAACTGCATTGCACGTTTATGAGATTGGCCAATGCAGATAAAATGGTCACTCTACACACGAGCTAACTCAGTAGAGCATTCGGTTGTTTACAAGCTGGCGCAGTCGCTAAGGCTTTCGTAACGCTGCACACATTTACACAGCACTCATGTCGGTCCAGGGGCAGCAGAGGTAAACGAGAAGCGCTCAGGTGTAAACGTTCGCACATGGGCGAATGCCAGGGCTGAGGAGAACGAAAGGAGGGGTAGGGGAGGGGGTTTACGAGAAGGAAATGAACGTAGAAATAGAAGAAGAATCAAAAGACAAGAAAGAAAGGTAATTATCGAAGAGCACGCCGGGACGCTCGGACAAGAGCCAGCCAAGAGTTGCTGCTGCTCCTCCGACGTGCCTCTCCGCGTCGCAGCTGCCGCCTTGGTTCGTTGCGGGGGTAGTCACTGGGCCTCCGTAGCCGTGGTATCGGACACTCCTCCTGAAACGTGGACAGGCAAGGAGAGCCCCGCGGGGGAGCGGGCACATCTTCCCCTCCTTCGCCACATCATCTCCTCCCACCTCCTTGCGTTCCTGTCCCTGCCACGCTGCTCCAGAAAATGCGCGAAGGTTTAGAGAAGGATCAAAAAAGAAGACGAAGGTAAGAAGGACGAAGAAGAGAGAGACAGACAACAAACGACGGCAAACAGGTACAAACGCCATGGGAGGGTCCCGGGGCGGTTAGGAGGACCACGTTTCCGAGAAAATCTCCGGGAGAGCGACCCTTCCGCGGCCGCCTTGAGGAAACCGTTGGAATTTTAAAGGCTTCTTTTTCTGACAGCACCACGGAGTGGACTGAAGAGCGCGCGAAGATGTTGCCGGCCGGTGCTTCTTTGTGGTGGTGGGCGCAACAGGCCGCTTTGCACTCGCTAATTACGCCAGAAGCACACGTTTCCGTTACGTTATTTTCATAAGGGAGCGCGGAGGATCTATGAAGAAATGCAAACATTGGTGCTTTGCGACTGTGAAGGTGGAAACAGTCGTGAGGTGGGAGCAGATAACGAATTGATTAAAGGCGAGGAACGTTACGTTAGACATACGCTCCAAGAATCAAAAGAACAAATTAAAAAAGAAGTTCGTGATTCTGTCTTTTACAGTATAGATGCTTTATTTTAATGAAATAAGATTATACGGCGATTATGGAAACGCAAATCTTACTATGCCGCATACATGTATGTAATGCTGCAAGTAGCACTTCATAAAGGAGCAAAAACAAAACGCGATTGTATGTGTTCTAGGTAAGATTTAACATAACCAGAGAGGCATACCCTTTGGTGCCCCACATAGAGCGACGCTTTGCTGTGAAATACGGGGTGTGCAAAAAGCACCTTCGAAACAAAGATTGCCATTTGTTTTGTCTGCCTGTAGTGTCTGTCATCCATCTGGTCCGCGAGTGGAGTGGCAAAGATTATGAGTCAGCAATTGGACAGTATAACGCAATAACTGGTGCGCTACACATACCTAACCTTGCTGTTATCAGATAGTCCTCCAGTTGTCAACTTGTCGCCCCGCCACGGTGGTCTAGTGGTTATGGCAATCGGCCGCAGATCCGAAGGTCACGGGATCTAATCCCTGCCGCGGCGCCTGCATTTCTATATAGAGGCGAAATGTTGAGGCCCGTGTGCTGTGCGATGTCAGTGCACGTTAAAGGACCCCAGGTGGTCTAAATTTCCGGAGACCTGCACTACGGCGTCTCTCATAATCAGAGGTGGTTTTGGGACGTTAAACCCCATAAATCAATCAGTTGTCAGCTTGTGACTCAAGCTGCAGGAACTGCGAGGCACATTCACGCAATAAACGCCTGGAATAAGCAAGACTTCTCCGGGCGTTCCCAGAAATGTAATCTTAGCGGTCCCGCCATTGATTCAAGACGCGCCGAGCTCACGAGGAACCGAGACTTCTAGTACTCCCCCGACGAAATGAAAAGGATTTCTCGCGCCGACGTTTCGGCCTCGGGAGAACGAAAACAAAGAAGAAAAGCGGAGCAGCCGACAGAAAACGAGCACACGTTGCTGCAGCAGAAGCAGCAACAAGCAGCACGGAGCCGACGGCGTCTACAGCAACGGCAGCCCAGTTGCTCGAGAAAGAGCATCCATTGTGCAGCAGCCAGCAGCGCCCGAACCGAGCTTCCAACAAGAAACAAAGCTCCCAAGACCCAACTGGTTTTGGCGGCGGCTGCAACGACGCGCGTCTGCAGGCGAGGAGGAACAGGCACGTCTTCGCCGGCAGCCGTCGGAGTTCCACTCCGCCGGACGGACGGCTTCTTCTTCTTCATCGACGAAAGAGGAGGAGAGAAAGTCTGAAAACAACAACCAGGTGAGAGGAGGAAAGGGGGAGGCAACCTGCCCTTGCCGCCGAATGGTTCGGGGGTACCTGCGTACCGAAGCCACGCTGCCAGTCGCGAGGCGGTCGGCGCGCTTCGTTCGTCCACGGCGCATATCGCCGTCCAGGCCAGCCATGCCTGCTTCAAGCGTGCCTTTGGCACGGCGTGCTCATCACTAGTTCTCGTTCCAGCGGAGCTAGTTGGCTCTTGACTCCCGGATACGCATCGGCTTGCTTGCTCTTGCGGATACCCACGGCCAGGAGTGTGTGCCCAGTGTTCTTTCCACCGTAAGCAGTGCGCGATATCGGGATCCAAGTGCGCGAGGCTCAAGATCTTGCGCGAATCTTCGGGATCTGGCAGGTGGTGCTGTGTTGTCGCAGCTTCGTGAGTGGCGGCTCCTTCGTTTTCGTTGCAGCCGTGGATTTTCTGGGTCCCCGTTGTGGCTTGAAAAGAATCACGGAGTGTTTGTGTGTGTGGCCTTGTTACCTTCGATTCGGTGGCACTGTGTGCGCTCGCCGTGAATAGAGCCGACGACTGTGCCTCTTTTGTGCGACGACACCGTGATTCTATCCTCTCCCCCACTGCGCGTTACGGCGACCCGGATTCTCTCTATTGTGGATGTAGCCATGTGAACAGGTAAGGCCCAATGTCCTCGCTGTCAAGGTTCTGCGAGATATCTTGAATGCGATGTTTATCGGTTTGTGCATCTTGTACCACGTCTGATGAACCACGTGAAACAAATGCTGTTAGTGTTACGGGCTTTTGGTGGCCGAGCGAAATGAGTGAGTTCAAATGAAATAGCTACAGAGTATCACAGAACCGCTAACAGTCTTCTCGAAGTACTTCAAATACCGATGACAACCATAAAACATGAAAGACATGGAATAGTTGCCTTGATTCATTGCCCTTTTCTTAAAATATGATGACATTTGAACACGGGTATGTTTTCGGTAAGAAAGCTGCCCCGAAAGTAGCGGTAGGTCTTTATTTCACTCTACACAATACACATATTTCTGGTTGAGTTTTATTTCGTTGTCGCATCCCCTGCTTTGTTGTCGCATTCACCTTCCGTTGATAAGTTCATGCACAAGTTGTGTACACGTTGCAACCGGACATGTTTCAATCGACAGGTAAGGGTTATTGTGCCCTCAAGTTCACCCATTCTCATCCAAGTGTCTCGAGACCTCTTCGTCTTGTCGTTTGCGTCGTGTCCCCACATGTCTACAAATCTTCCTGCGCGGTATGTCCGAAGAGACTGAACCTGCATTAGGAAAACAGTTTTGCCAAGCATTTGTGTAATATTTGTAGATTTTCTTTTGTCCCACCGTCTTGACCAAAAGTACGGCGATTCATCGCACAGATACCGCCGTTACCATCATACCACAACCGCCAGTTTTCGTAAATGTGCGGCGAAACACTGTTATAAACCCTCTGTACTTAGCTTTGTACATTTTCTGAGCGCATTCGTTCTAACGTCATCTTGTCGTGTCCCCATCCTTTTCTTGCTTTCCAATTCCTCAGTTCAAATTGCGGCCCGTGTCATGAGGATCCTCTAAGCGAGCCCCCGTTGGGCTCATCCATCTGTCTTTCGGTTCAGCTCTGACACGTATGTCATTGGCAAGCCATTTTCGTTGAATGCCGGTTCCGGTTGTTTCTTTTATTTTCTCTTCTCTAACGGAGAACACTGTCAGGCTTACTTCAAAAGCCATCGAGTCCTATCGACAGCCTGTTGACGTGCCGGTTTGCTTGAGACGTGCCGATGTCAATCTATGATATCTCATGAAGTGTAGAGAACTTGCAATAACAAGAACGCAGCGTGTTTTGAGCTGATAGCTGGAACATAGTGGTGCACGTCGCTTACTTTGAAGGAACGTACATGCGAAAGCATTGTGCGAATTAACAAAACCATGTGTTGGAATTTATGCGATTTGTAGGATTGGCTCAGCCGTGCTACACGTCTGACGACGATGCGTGCACGTGCGTTTGCTTTACTCTCATTCTATGCCGGCAACATTTAATTGATGCATGGCAATGTTCGCAACTTCAATCTCGCGCAATTTTACTGCTTACACACTACACCATTTTAGCTGTATATATATATATATATAGTTTCTGAGAGTTTATGCTACTGCATAAGAGAATGAGAGAGAGAAAAGCAATAGGAAAGGCAAGCAGGCTAACCAGAATCACGTCTGGTCTGCTACCCTGGGCTGGGAAACAGAGATTAATAGGGGATAAAAAAAAAGTAAAGCAGAGTACACAAAGGATGCCACATTGACCGTAGAGTTTGTCACTCAGATCTACGGAGGCCAGCTGCAGAGTGTGATGTACACATGCTCTTGTCGTAGCGCTCAGCACGGGCAGCGTTCGTCATACAGTGCATCAACAGTAAACCGCTTCGTCAAAACAGTCCACACCGAACAGTGAACAAGTTCTTGCGGGTGTTCGTAGCCAAAAGCCTAATGAACACTTATAAATCAATGTGGGAGGTGGTTTGTGAAATGGGTCAAATGTGAGGTTGGAATAGCAGGCGGTTGCCCAATGCATGCAGCGATGCCACAAAAGCGAAAGCGGCAGTATTGCAGATCATCTACGTGCCACAAGTGCACGTACTACCGGACTCCTTGTACTGTACTTAGGGCTTGTCTACTGCAACACATATCCGCACGCATTGGCACTTCAGTCACAGAGACATATGACCACTGCGGGAGGACTGGCCAAGAATGGCCACCCACTTACACGCGCGCACACACACACACACACACACACACACACACACACACACACACACACACACACACACGAAACAGATAGTGTAATCATATCGTGGTTTTGGGACATAGAACCCCAGGAATCAATTTACCAAAGAAACAGTGTACAGACGTGTGAAGTATTTCTGTGGTTCGCTCTGTAAGAAAATAAACTTTGCGAAGCCGCAAAGCAATCGAAGGACAGTGGTGGAGAAGCTTAGTAACGAACTTGTTGGCCTACTTCAATATCGACCAACGCTAATGCGTTTACTGCTGAAGCTCGCTGTGCGAGCTGCAAGGAGCACCACGGTGATTGTGGTGCGGTTAACGCAAGGACGCTAATTTCTGCAGCACATTTCGGGAGCACGACTAAGTGTCCACGTCATCGCGCGAATTGTAATAACCTTGCTACTTTTCTTTCTCTCCCGCTTTAGTTAGTGATACAGACAAAGGCAATTTCTTAGAGGTGTTACATGTTCCTTCCGCATTTTCTCAACATTAACCACTCCCTCTTTGCGCACGGACTCAGCGCATAAACATGAGTGCTCGGTCTTGCATTTTCCCTATCCACGGAGACGCCCCATACACCAGTAGAGCACCCCGATGACAACTATTGCAAATGTTGGATAACACCCAGGAAGAGTTTCTTTCTTTGTTTTTGTTTGTTTTTGCATAAAGACTCCGTGCACTGACAGTGCAAGCGCTGTTTCGACATGCCCATATGTTGTCGCCTTGCGTGGAAGGAAAATTGCCGTGTGGAACACAGAGGTCTTGCCTTCCTGTGGAGATTCAGCAGTTGTTGAGGCTGTCAACCTACGTCGCTTTCCTTTTTTTTTTTTTTTGTTCGCATTGCGCTTTATGCCCCTTATGTGTATGCCATCATTTCGTAAAGAGGCGTACGTTTCGTACGAAGTCTTAATCTTCTTCACTTGCTCTGTGCGATTGCGCCGATTGTTTAGAAAGTATATGGAATGAGTTCCTCAGGATTCCTTGAGCGCCCCATGTGGACATATATACCAACAAGATGGTTAAGCCATGTTCTGCACCTGACAATTGGTGCCCTGCTAGGTGCGTTGCAGCAATCTGATGGCTACTTTTCTGGGGGACAGCTTCACGGGCCCCTACCATAGTTCAGTACGATGTACTACAAATGTACGCTGAAGCGTTGGCCATTTGCTCAAATCACATTTCAGTTCTACCGGGTCTTAAAACTCCTTAGCCCAATTTCAACGCGAGCTCTCCCATAATGGAGTACGGTGTGCCTAAGTCGTTTTCTATTTGTTCTACAGCGATAATTTTGACAGATTATAGATGAATGAACGAATGAATGAATGTTCATTGGGAGCAGAAGAAAGGTGGTCTTCTCAGTCCAGGAAATGACGCGCCTTAGCAGCTAGCCCAGCTCTGGCGATCAGAAAGCTTTGATCGCCAAGCTGTCGACTGGCTAGCAGATTTTCCCACAAGTCATATATAAATAAGAAGAATTAAAGAGTGGACATTCTCATAGAGCCCAACGGCACCATTGACTGCAGCACTCCAAGAGGCTAGACGGAAGACTAACACCGAATTTCCGGTTTCGTTTTTCTGGATATCGGCTTTAGCGAGCAATTAGAATGCTGTAGTGCGTTGCTCGGAGCGACCGGCACCTGCACGGTCTTCCGATCCGATTTTATGCGTTTTTAGAGCGTCTATTTTAATATATGGTACTTAGTTAAATAGCATGCTTTTAAAAGCACTAAATTAATTCCTTAAATTTACGTTGCACTTAACAGTAGAGTTACAAGCAAAGTATTGCTAATATCTAATAAACCATGACAATGTTGTCGATTTTGTTTGTTGAATTTCTTGTGGAGCCACATTATAGTTAAAGTCCCTAGATATTCTTTCCGTTTTTTGGGGGGAAAAATCTATAGGGACTTTAATTAAAGTGAGCCACACAGTAGCCCTAATCGTGCTTCTCTTTTCTTTTTTTTTTTTCTGTACTCCTCTAGAAAGCGCCTGGACCGATAAGTGTTTCCTACTACGGGAGAGCTCACTACTCTTCAAAGGCAGTTCGCATGTGATGCTCTAAATGTTCCCTTTTTCAAGCGAAGATTATACTGACTCGTGAATCCGTTGTCGGTGGCGTACGAAACAACTCCTTGAGCGCGCGAAAATTAAAAACTGCTCGACCGGTTGCAGATTCGAGCAACCAACCGCTTGGTTGCGAAACGAGCACGCTAACGATTCAGCTACTATCGGTTCACCATATCCACGCAACTGCGCTTTAAGTAACAGTGGAGCCACTGATGCATTTGGCTTTCAGATAGCGCCGGTCGTATTCGTCATTGCCATAGTTGCATCTTGCCTAGAGTACATTTTAACACGAAATTGCTTTATGCCGGGGTCCACCAAGAAATCAGTGACGTACTTCCGTAATGGAAGTGGATGCCTGAAATTAAAGTGGTGTTTTCTACGCATGAACAAGTAGACGCAACGCAAGGCACGGGTCCGTCAACACGTGCACGCTCTTCAGTGCACGTTCGACAGACGAAGAAGATGCGAACATACGTGAGCAATATGAATCCCTTCAATTTTCTACCGACGGAAGAAGGAAATAAAGGAAAAAAGAGGGAAAGGAAGGCAGCAAAATAGAAAAAAAGAAAGAAAGAAAGAAAGAAAGAAAATGGCACGCACATGGCATGATTCGCTTGCCCGCATTTAGCCGATTGGCGAAGGGCTTTTATTTCTTTATTTTTTCTAATCACAACGGCATTTCACGCGCCTTCTTTTTACTGCATTCATTATCAGGGGCAGATGTATGTGGAAGAGTACGATTACCCTTCTTAAAGTGAGATGACTGGCAACAGCAATAGTTGTCGAGGTCTCAACATCGAAATGTAACAGCAAATCTCGCACTTCTGTCATAACGTAGATAGGCTGTTCTACAGAAACTTGGTGTTACTTGCTAGGCCTTCTTACATCGCTGTCATCGTCCAAACCTCTAGCCCTTAACTCTTTCCTATATGTATCTACACCGGGATAATTGGAGGTCTATGCCCCGCCACGGTGTTCAAGTGGCTACGGCACTCGGCTGCTGAACCGAAGGTCGCGGGATCGAATCCCGGCCGCGGCGGTTGCATTTCGATGGAGGTGAAGGCCCGCGTACTGTGCGATGCCAGTGCACGTTAAAGAAACTCGGGTGGTCGAAATTTCCGGAGACCTCCACTACGGCGTCTCTCGTATATTCATATCGTGGTTTTGGGACGTAGAACCTCAGAAATTATAAATTGGAGGTCTATGGGAGAGGCCTTTGCCTTTCAGTGGACGTAGACATGATGATGGTGACAATGTATGTACAGAGTCTACACTAATGTTGCGCGAGAGACTTGAGACGCTACATCTCTCCTTTAAGCAGCTGCCTAAACGCTGGGGCCTATTCTGCTTTTCGCAATGGCGCCAGCACGCTTTTAATGCATTCGCCCGCCACAGTATTTGAAGACCGTTAACCTCGCGTGGCTATCGGATACAAGTTGCGACAAAATCGCGGCCACCAGCTAACTTCCTGCCGCAGCATAAAGGAAATAGCGAAAAAGGAAGAAATAAGTATCAAATAAAAAAGGTAGGCTGCTTCACCTGCCATCGGCATAGCGAGAGGGATGAACAAAGCCCGTCTGAGACTTCTCAATTAAGAACGGTACCGGATTTCACGGCACATCTATATTATCTCCGGCTGTAACGATCGGCGACGTACGGGATCGAAGAATCTCGAACCTATCTTACACTATGCTGGGAGCAGGTTCGCCCAATACGGCTCCTGATTAGCCAATGCAACTCTCGTAGCTTCCGCAGTGCCGCGTAGATCTAATGCGCACTCGCCCTATAGAGCAAAGTCCCCTTCGAGTGGAGAAGACTGCGTGAATGCCTTCACGAGGCAGACAGCCACGATATAATGGCATGGTGCCGCTTTTGCGGTCGTACAAATCACCCAACGGTGTCCCTCACCAACAAAGAGTGAAGATAAAAGAGTAAAAAAAAAAATAAATGAGGGAAAGGGGAGTGGTAATTGAGAAAAGGGCTGGTGCATCCTGCTGTTTCTTCGGCGGCCGAAGGGAGTCAGAGATGCAGAGGTCGATCGGCAGACATTGCGAGGGGCTGCACCACCAAACCAGTCCCTCCTCCTGGTTGAGCTCATGCAGGACGACCTTCAACTTGGCTCGGTTCATTTGCTAAGCGTCCGGCTGCGACAGCGTGCATCCTTTCCTCCTTCCTGTATTGTTTTACTTTTCTCTCTTGCAAGCACGATCGACACAACCCCTCCCCTCTCCTCTCCACCCCCCCTCGGGCTCTTGATTTTTTTTTTTCGCGTGGACCTTCCCGTAGCTTTGGAGCTTCCTCCACCATTGCGGTGTATATGGTGCTTCCATTTGCCTGCTCGCGTCTGTCCTCGCGAAGTTTGCAGCAGCGCGTTTTGTGTATTCAGTGCATTCACGACTGACGATACGTCCCGCCCAGACATCGCTATCTTCTTAATATCCGCAGCGTGGGCCGCTTGCGTATATCACAACGAGCGCCGTGTCCTATGTGAATCGGCGTGCAAGGCTATCTGCGTAGCTCAGTGCACGGCCACTTATGGTTGTCTATGTCAGCCGGAAGAGAGACTTTCTGTTCCTGGCGCCAGTCCTTCTTGCACGTATTGTGAGTCGTTCTTACTGCTTTTGTTCCGTATCATTGCGTCGCATGCCTCACGTGCCGGGCATTTAGCGGCGCGAGATGATATTGCACATAGCTGAAACAAGTTTCTTTCCGCCAGCAAACTTCACGGCCCTCGCCTCGGGCTATCACGTCGTGGTGTAAATAGATTTGTAAGAACGAGACAGCTGTTCAATAAAGAGCACATATATGTGTGGTCTTGACTGCTGGTGCTGCTGGTATGCGGTCTTGACTGCTGACTGCTAGTGCTGCTGGTACTGATATGACGTTCATTTTTTTTTTTTCCGTTGAAATCGCGGTGACATCTGCGGGCTCTGAAATTGCATAAAGTGGAATGGGTGCGGTTAAACCGCGATTCATTTGAGCCGGTGAGCCATGGTACCAAAATGCTGCAAGTGCACGTTTCCATCAAGGGGGCACGTTAAGGAATCCGCTTTAGTCAAAATCATGAGGTGTCCCCTACAAGTGCCTTTTGTTTGTGTGGAGCCCATCGTAGTACTGCATCTGTTGCCAGGAAAAGAATCCTCGCTGTCGTGTTTGGCAGTGCGACACGTTCACCGCTAAATGCATGAAGTAGTATCAAGAAAACTTAATGGCCAAACCCATTAACTGCGCGTAGCAGTAGAGAGGCTTGGAAATATACAAGCTCTCCCGCCACGGTGTTCTAGTGGCTATTGTCCGAATGTGGCTTCTGGGTCTCGGGATCGAATCTCGGCAGCAGCGGCTGCATTTCGATGGAAACGAAATAAAGAACCCCAGATTGTCAAAATATACGGAGCCCTCCACTACGGCGTCTCTCATAATCATACCGGGATTTTCGGACGGAAAACGCCAGAATCAATCAGATATACAAGCTCTAAGAGCCTCTCCTGGTTAACAGCGAGTCCAAGCCATACAACAGGATATAGATTGCCCTACATAATACAAATGGCTTAGGTCAGCACTAGTGCGACGTCGAAACAAAACCTTTCACAAATTTTCCCTCTTTGTTATCGTGTAGATGCAAACGCAGATATACAGCGGATTCCTGTACACTAGACCTACAGATAAAACAGATCGTCGCTGTCGGTTTTTCTGTGCCGGTTTCTCGCGGCGTCTGCGCTCTTGGCTTGACAAAGTTTTACTATACACCTAACCAAAACAGAGGCCCTTAACCCCGCAGTGTGCGCTCGCCAGCGAGTGTCGGTAGCAGCATTTTTTGGAGCTCTTCCGTATGCAGTGGAGCACGAGTAATTAGCATTTCTTTTTTCCAGGCCGCTGCGGAGCTCGAAAATTGCTCGATGCGGCTTTTGCGTGCCGTGCTGGTGTCCCGCTTTGTTCGCCTATTGTTATGTTAAACTCTTCGCGATCGTTAAGGCAGCTGTCGCATGCGCCGTGCGCCAGCAGGGCAGCCGGTGGAAAACTTCATTGCGTGTGTAGCAATCAATGCACGTATCTTTCGTGTAGGTGAGACTGCACGGGGCAGAACGGCCCGCGTGAATCGCTTCTCTAATAGCGAATCTCAAGGGCACGCCAACGAGTCCAATGGCAGTGTTCGTATTCCTGCAATCGTAGACGTCGAAAGCAGCAAAAAATAAGTCTGCGTCGGGAAAAAAAAAGGAAAACGAGAAAGCTGAGCAAAAAATATTGTTGAAAAACGAGCATCAAGCGGTCCTCATTACGGTCAGCGGTTAGCGGTTACTGGGAGGAAATGTTCATGAGATGTGATAAACAAAACACGGACAGTGGCTCCAGCTGAATTACTAGAGAATGGAAAAGACACGTACTGAGATTATGAAACAGAACGATAAATTTGGACGTTGGGCCGTTTCATAGCGCACACCGAGGAAATACCTTTTATGCTTTTCCGCGCAGCGATTAGAGGCAAGGGAGCCATTGCTGTTGCGCGTGGTGGTGCGTTAACGCGGTGGTTGTCCCAGAAACAAACAAACAAACAAACAAACAAACAAACAAGAAGAAAGAAACTCGCGAAGTGCAAGTACATTTTAAACAGCTCAGTGCGGCTTCCTTCCCATAATTATTCGAGCCCATTAGTGTCTTCAGTTGTTCGCAGAAATAACGAACATGCCAGCTAAGGATGCTACGCTCTGCCAGAAGCAGTGTAAGCGTTGCCGAGGGAACGGGCGGCTTTCCACCGACGAATCTTCTGGCGTACCTTACTGCAAAAATGGAAATGAAAGCGCGAGAAAGCACTTTACGTCAAGCAAGTCGATTTGTTCCGAATCTGTCTGAGATTGAAGCTTGGTATGTCAAAATATATATAAAAAAAGAAGAAAAGTGCTGTTTTTTCTTTCGAATAAAGGAGTTGTCGTATATATTTGAGCACTGCCCTTGTGTTCTTAAGCAGGACTTGGAGGCGTGTGCAGGTAACGCCATCTCTCAGCTTCTGCCGCGGCGTTTCGACGTATAGCTGACTGGGCAACAGGCAAAACATAACCATATTTGACGAACAAAACTAGTAACCAACATGGACTCGTGCGTTTCTGTGCTAGAGACCCACTGCAACATACCGGTTGAATTTTTCGTGCTACCTCAAAGTGCATAGTTTCCCAAGAAATTTGATTTTATAAGAACACTGCCCATGAGATCCTTGTAAGCCACGCAATAAAATATTAAAATGCCCATGCAAGGCGCCTACTTTGCGCCATGTTACTAATATTTTCATGGGATGTTTCAGCGGGTCTCTTCTTTTGTAGGTCCGCGAGTCTATTTTTATAGCTAGTTTTGTTCGCCAGACGTAATGATTTTTCTCCCGTTACCCATTCAGTTGCAGCGGGGCGACCGCGGCCGCCATCTAGCGATGGTATCAGATCCATGCCTCCATATCCTGAGAACTGAGTAGATAGTATCTAGCGAAACAAAAGCCTCTGCCCGCATGGAGAGATGGCAAACACTCAAGGTGCTTGCTGCGTTCGTGCTTTCCGGGCCCGCCGCAATGCCGCGTTCACCAGTCACTACCAGCAAACGTTCGATGCAGGCTGCAATTCATGCCAGCGATAACATGCTCACGGTAGCTGTTTCTGAGCTTACCTGGAGCGACAGCCGTATAGGACACGCAGGCGGGCATTACCCTGCATGGTATGATATATCCGCGGCGTGGGTGACCTGTCACCGCATTTCAAGATTCGACATGACGCTTGCGAAGTGCTTCTGTATCGCCCGAATCCACGAAGTTGTGATCAACGAACAAAACGGAGAACGGAAGCATTTGGGAAAGATCTTGCGCGAACAAAAACACCTAACGCAGCAGTGCATCGTGCCGTGTGAGGTTAAGCACTTATATTTCGGTGCACTGGATAGGACTGGACAGGACTTTATTGAGAATCTACAGATTGGCAGCCTGGACTGGCCACCTGGATATTCGTGGTGAGGGTTAGCCTTTTCACCGTTTGCCACGCCATGCTGGATGGCTAAAAGTTGGTCTTCTAATTCTTATCTAGCAAGAGCGTCGCGCCGAGGCTACCCAAGGGTGTCCGGGTTTTCGCCATCAAAGCTCTTGCTTGTGCGTGCAAGACTCGTGGTGACCCAGCGGTTTGAATGTGTACCTAGTACATTTCTTAAATTTTATTTGATTCAGCGCATACACACAATACACAATACTGTTTGGACCCATAGCTTTGGTGGCTAGTTCGAGGCCCAATAATAAAACTGACATAAGAAGAACAGCGTGCTTATTGTACGGGGCAACTAAAACGCACGTATTTACGGAACAGGAAGATACGAGATAAACAAAACACCATGTTATGACAGCAGGATCGCCATTCCTTTACTGCCATCGTAGTGGCAGTAAAAGAATGGCAAAATTTTAATGTTTGCTTTGTTAAAGTACTTTAAAATACGGGTGTCTTGCAAGTTTTCCACCGCAAAACCTGAAAGACACCATTCCCTAAGCGGTTGCTTCCCTCCAGTATCATTATGCGCTCTGTATAGTGCTGAGGATAAGTGGAGCTTGAGGAATCCTGCTGCTACTGCTGACGCATTTGGTTAAAAAGGTCGAACCGCTGAACTGCCGATTCGATAAGCGATATCTCTACGTGTACCCCGTACATGCTCGCGCAACCGCGAACCGCACGTCACCGCAAAACCACTTGTTAGTACGTGTTTTCTCTATTCTGCTGCTTCTACTTGATGGAAAGAAGGAACCGAGGTCATCCAGGAATGTGATTTGCTTGATGGTCTTTTCTAAATCACTGTCTTGTTCTTGATCACGGTCGTTCTGAGTACCGCAACTCGGAGACCATCAACCCTTGAATACGCGCCCACGCGATTCCCTGGCGACGTTTACTCTGTTCGCTTACATCGGCTCGGGAATAACTGGTGGACCGCGACGTTCAAGGACGCGAGAATGGCACGCCGTCTCATTTTGTGAGGGAATGAACATCGAGGTAATCGTCCGTAAGTACCTACGGCGTATAAACAGCCTTATAGATTCGTGTGCGTAGGAAAGAATATAAACAACGACAGTTGTGCCGGCATGGAAACGAGGAGTTGCATACAAGAAGGCTAGCTCAGCGCACCCCACTTTAATATCGCCCCACAGGCCACCGTGGCATGTGATTCTCAGCCGCGTAGTTAGAAAGCTTCTAACGGTGCATCTGCGCTGGAGCCTCTAACGATGCATCTGCGATCCATCTGCGCTAAAGCTTTCTGTAACGAAAGCATTTCCAGAAAGCTTTATTTTGTCGACTATACATGTGCCACGAAGTGGTAGCGAGCACTATACAGGGGTCGTTATAGACCTGTACAGCTATGGTGACAAGACTGACACATTAACTTTAGCAACCGGGAGCAGTACGTTGCATGGATATTGAGTTTCATACTACAGGGAACGTTCGGCACCGGTGCTCGGATCAGGTGTCCGTGCGACAGGTCAGCGGCCAGCAGACCTCGTCGCCGTGCGTTTGCAGGAAGCCTAGAATGGGAGCGGGGAGGGGGCGTGAAGGTGGCGCACTGTCGAAATCGTCGTCGTCATCATGATCATGATGACCCGTAAGTTTCTTTTTTATCACCCTTCCTCCCGTTTTCTCTTTCTTTTTTTATGCTCGTGCAGCGAACAGCAGCGGCCCCATACTAAAGCCGGCCACTGTGGCTTCTGCTAAAACCATTGCCTCTATTTTTCTATCTCGCTTGATAGCACGAGCAAAAGATGCACACCGTACACGCAGGACATTCAGGAAGAATGAGGGTTTGCGGGCATTAAAAGGCTAACACCACTCTGTTATGCTTTCTATATTTAAATAGTATGTGCACATAAGTACACGGAAGAGGTGGTGGCAAGCAGGAACGAGAAACGAGAATAGTGATTAGAGTCAGTGGCCGAGATAAGGTTGTCTCCGCCTTTCACCTTATATTTGGATCTTAGTTATCTATATGATCTCCACGCAGAACGAGAATTTCTAGAGAGAAAGAGAAAGAGAGAAGCACTAGTTAGGACACATCGTGTTGCCAGGAAGCCACGCCGCCTATCGCCGGACTGCTCGTTATTTTGGTCAAAATGCTTCCGTTCAGCTAGTGTACGAGTTTATGCGGTACGTTAGTACGTATACTCGGCTTTCTCGGGTATCAATCAAGCGTGCGATACCGAGCGGCAAGAAATTTGCGTGCGCCGCCTTCCCACTCGGCGTCGGAAGGCATTCGTTATACGTGCCTCGCCATTACATCGCCTCGCCGCGCCGTGGCGCCAACACGGCGTGCTGACGGAGTCGGCGATCCGTCAGAGTCGGTGATGGGCGCAAAGGATCGAGGCCGTGCGCGATGCGGGAGATAAACCGCAAAGCTCGTCCTTGACGGTGTCGCTTTCTGAAAGCCAACGACCTTTGCGGTCAGAGCTGTCACGCCCGGTGTTTGTGCTTGCAATATGCGTTGTCAGACACCAACCCCCCTGCTTCGCGATTCGATTCAGGCGCATATAGAGTGGACAGTGCCAAGGATTGCCGGCGCAATACAAAAGGGCAATACATCCACGGCAATTACATCGAGCTGAGCGGTGATGGATAAACGGCGGTGCCGTTCATTGCGCGCTGTTGAGCCCGTCATCGTGCAACTTTGCCGACTCGCAACATACACATAAACAACATAAAGCCGCTGGGAATGCGTCACTAACGTGTAGGAGCACAGCTTACGTTCGCTGTTAAGAGCTCAAGTTGTTAATGCTCATACTTCCTGAGGTTTTCCGCGCCTAACTCAACATATAATTACGAGGGATGCCGTAGAAGAGTGCTCCGTATATTTCTACCAAGTGCCGTTGACAATGCCCCGCACCCGGGCATCTGGCATTGTCACCTCTATCGAAGGTGCGGTCACAGCGGCCGGTGTCGAAACCGTGTCTGTCGGGCTATAGCAGTCAAGCATCGCGTAGAGGAACAAGCTGTACAGCAATGGTAGAGTGCACTAGAATGTTTTAGTAGACTCTAGCAACGGTGCTCCGTCAAGAATATTGGTGGAGCACCATGCATTGTAGGGGTACACAAACGCTGCCTTGTGCGTTCTTATATATCGTTCCTATGTAGGGCTTGTGTTGCCTTGCTTTCTTGCCCCTCATGATTTTCCCATACTCCACTCGCGCCAACGTGCAGATACTGATACAACGTGCCATGCTGATACTTGACAGCTGATATGTCATCTCAGCATGTCGCACTGCTGCTTTCTTTTTATTCTCGCTAGAAATTTTATGTCACGTAAATTTCTCTTTAAAAAAAAGGAAACCGCGCGAAATGGAACAACAGCGGGAAAAAAAGGAGAATACAATGAAAGCGCAGACTATCAGCGCGCTTTTAGAAAAAGATAAAACATGTTATGGAGGAAAAATAAAGACGAAAACAAAGAGAGGAAGTGTCAGTAGGCATAAAAGGAACGTTTCGTAACTGTCCGCCACTACCTTCACTACTTCGAAACTTCGGTAAGTCAGCGCATGCAATACATTGAGCCTCATCAGCATGCCGTATCAACATCGTAATTTGCATTTCATTCGATGAGAACTAAGTGAAACATAGAGGAGCGAACAGGCACCACTACGACCTCACTGTTTCATTTTTCAAGTCCGTACTCAGGGTTTTGGTGGGGTAATGCAAGGTGAAGCGGATGCTGCGGAATAAATGATGTCTGTGTGTATACATAGACATCATTGCCCAAAAGCAGCAATTCAATACATTCTTTTAAGCGTGCAATATCGTATGCTAAACACACAATCCTTAAAGTTTCATGGCGTGCGCCACCAAATACAGACCCACCATATCGCTTGCGCATAAAGCGGGAACTGCGGCCACCTCGTCCACTTATTTGTTTCGAACGAAACGAAGATCCCGGTGGCCTGGTAACGTCGCTAGGGGGATAAGTGTGTCCATTCATTCATTCATTCATTCATTCATTCATTCATTCATTCATTCATTCATTCATTCATTCGTTCGTTCATTCATTCATTCATTCATCTGATTCTTTCTGTACAAGAACTTCTGCTCATCGACATTTGCTAAATGAAACACCAACTTATATACACGCTGCATCTGGGCATACGAGCGCATTCGATTGCTTATTGGCAGCCCAGCTGTACGTCCAGTGGTAACAGGGTTAATACCAGTGGTAACAGTGGTTAATACCAGGTTAATACCAGTGGTAACAGTTGCATAG